>KV002472.1:309799-417806 GCA_001598015.1 Dorcoceras hygrometricum
TTTTTAAACATATTTAATAATAAACTGTAAAGACGTATTTCAAAACGAAGTTGCTTATTATTATTATTATTATTGTTCTTATTATTATTATTATTATTATTATTATTATTATTATTATTATTATTATTATTATTTATTATTATTATGTAACAGATTTGTTTTAGTATATACATTTATTTATAATGTATATACTCATTATAAATAATCAACAATATTATAATCATTATTGAATATTCATGGTTTTAGTTATATGTTATTTATAATAAACATTAGTATAAGATGAGATGGCTCGTTCAATTTTAACACATTTCCTCCTACCATTCATGTCTTTAAATATCAAAAAATTCAAAATAGATTGAATAGAGATTTGAATATCATAATTTCTAAGATGGTACCCCAATTTGAAAGTACCCAATTGTTTCAAATCATCTTTCATTCCCCAAGTTTAGTTTGCCTTATCCTCATCACATTAATAACTAGTTTATTGGCACTGAATTTTCTGCAAAAACTTCACCTCATTTCCCTTACACTCTTATATTTCACCTGATCAACCAATTTTCTGTGGTAGAGTATCAAATCTGAATATTATTTAATACTATTAAATTATAAAAGGAGAAGATAAACATATATAAAATCTGGAATCTTGGGGTTAGGACTGAGGCCATGTCCCTCATTAATGAATCCTGATACAGTTGAGTGATGAAGGACGAACCATATCTGCCCCAATTTATTGCAATTATGTACCATGCCTTAATTGCAATCATTCTCATCTTCTCATCCACATCCACTTTCCCCGATGAAACCAAAGTTTTCAATTATCAAATGCATGAATGGTCTAAACTTAATAACCCCCACATGCAAATTACTTTAAAACTAGTAAAAGAAATGTCAAATGGAAAAAAGAGAATCATGTTCAATTGATTCTAATTCTAGAGTACTATCGAAAAAACACATTGGATGAGATGATTTATGAATATATGTTAATAGGGTTGATACTGTGGACATCTACTTGTCTATGTATCTGGTGATGTGGCAGCATCAGGAAGTGGCACATCACCAGTCCATATCATCAGTTGCTCACACAGTACTCATACAAGATGTCCATGTATTTGCGATAATATCACATGTGTACCGTTTTATTTTTAAACGAGGAAAATATTTGTCCCGGATAAACCAATATGATTGATGCAGTAGCCCGTAAATCACGACATGGATCAATCACATTAGATTAAATTTATGCAATAATCTCGCCCAACAAAAGTTTTTGGCGCAGAAGATTGAGAGCATGACCTTTTTATATTATGGTAACATGAATATCCTGAATGGGGTAGCTCCGTGTTGAAGTGTCACATTGACAAAAAAGTAAACTTTAGTAAAATAATAATAATAATTCTTAAGAGGGATGAATCACATGTTTCGGCGGGCAGAAAGGGAGATTGAATTGATTGAGAGTCACCCGAGATTTTCCTTCTTCTTCTTCTTCTTGAATGGGATCCAGTCTGGTTTGAATTCTGAGATTGTGTGCAGATAGATACAGCTCCTTCAGAGTCTGAGGCCTTGGTATATACAAATGGATGCGGAGACACCATTGTTGGCCACTGAGCAAGAACCCGCGTTGAAGCATCATAAGAGTAGATATTCGATCAACACTCTGAGATGTGATTTCTTGTCCAAATTGCCCGAGAAGGTGAAGCTGGGCATCGATCCCGAATCCCCGTTTCATGTCGACTTCTCCAGAACACCAGCCTTAGCTCACGGTACCAACGCCAAGCTTGTATCTTGATTTCTTTTCCGATTGATTCATCTTGTTTTGTGGGTTCCACTGAATTCGTAGAAAGATAGGCGGTAGATTTTATTCTGAGGAGATCATGTTCATGATGTGGTCATTTATAGATCAATGCGTCTGTATCGATCTCTATATGTTCTTTGTATTTTAGGCGAAAGAGACTACTAC
The DNA here is from genome assembly GCA_001598015.1 of Dorcoceras hygrometricum. Classification (NCBI taxonomy): domain Eukaryota; kingdom Viridiplantae; phylum Streptophyta; class Magnoliopsida; order Lamiales; family Gesneriaceae; genus Dorcoceras; species Dorcoceras hygrometricum. The sequence goes on from KV002472.1 coordinate 311,754, forward strand.
CAGAGGCAATTCGCGACCTTGAGGTCTTTCGAGGAAGTTGACTCCCTACATTCGTCTAATGCCATCGATGAAGAGCTGGAACTTCGTGAACTGGCGGAGCATGAAAGGGCGATGAAATTTTCTAATTGGGCCAACGTCTTCCTCCTTGGGTTTAAAGTAATTAAATGATTGATGATCATTGATCTTGTGATATTGCCATGATGTGTTATGTAACATATTCGAATGTTCTTGTCCTCAGATTTTTGCTACTGTAAAAAGTGGGTCATTGGCCATTGCAGCTTCGACACTGGATTCTTTGCTCGATCTCATGGCTGGAGGAATACTTTGGATCACCCACTTGTCAATGAAAAACATCAACATCTACAAATATCCTATCGGGAAATTGAGAGTTCAACCAGTAGGCATTATCATCTTTGCTGCTATAATGGCAACTCTTGGTGGGTACAAACAGATGTGTTCTTTTAAGCATTTTTGGCTACATATTTTGCAGAGTGAGTATATATATCGAGGGTTAAGCTTTTTGATGTATTTTCAGGATTTCAGGTGCTGGTGCAGGCTCTAGAACAACTGATTCAAGATAAACCTTCGGAAAAGATGAGTTCAGACCAACTGGTCTGGTTGTATGTTATCATGCTCACTGCTACTGGAGTTAAACTGGTCCTTTGGATTTACTGCCGAAGCTCTAAAAACAATATCGTTAAAGCCTATGCCAAGGTCTACCCCTCACACCAATTGACTATTTTTAAGGTGGAAAGTTAGTTCACTGAATAGATTGATGTACATTGCCAATCTAGGACCATTATTTTGACGTGGTGACAAATATTGTGGGGTTGATTGCTGCGGTTCTTGGAGATATGTTCTATTGGTGGATCGATCCTATTGGTGCTATTTTTCTGGCTCTTTACACCATCATCAATTGGTCTGGAACTGTTCTGGAAAATGCAGGTTTCTTCTTTATATACATTTCACACACACTATTCTGTTTGCATAGAAATAACTTTACCATATTACTATTACCCTCTGTTCTTTTAAGAAGACAAGTTCCATTCAAGGTTTTAGGTAGCAAGTTTCTTCCGAGTTTCTCGACATACATGGCAGGTTCTATTCACGTTTTTGTTGCTAGGAATAAAGAAGTTTGTTAGAGGCCATTGTTTTAAAACCTTGGACTGTGAGAGTTGGACCAATAGTAGTTTTTACAGTCTAAAAAATCTAGCTAATGGAAAATGGTCAATGATAGCTTTAACTTTTAATGATCTATATTTATAATCTCTGCCATATGTATAAGGTTAATCAAATGGCTAGAAAATTTACAGCTACTTTTATATGGTTGGATTATTCTTTGTAGTTTCACTGGTGGGACAATCAGCTCCTCCTGAAGTGCTTCAGAAACTTACCTATCTTGTTTTGAGACATGATCCTCAAATTAAACGTGTGGACACCGTCCGTGCTTACACCTTCGGTGTTCTTTATTTTGTGGAGGTAAGTTGAGTCAGTTTTGTTTCTGTATGTTTTCCTCCATCAAATGTTATGTATATTTTATGTGAAAATTATGCATGGCCTACTCAAATGCATTTGACGGGGGAGCAGGTGGACATTGAGCTTCCAGAGGATCTGCCACTAAAACGAGGCTCATTCGATCGGAGAATCACTCCAGATAAAGATCGAAGAACTCGCCGAAGTCGAAAGGGCTTTTGTCCATTTGGATTACGTAATGTGTATCACAAGCCCGAACATTACCATACTGATTATTCTTAGGTAATACAACTGATCTCAGAATACTGGCGGCTGGCTTGCATGCTCCTTTGAATTGCTGTCACGTTTCTGCTACTGAGAAATGTTTCTTTTTCCTTTTTGCAAAAAGCTTAGTTGAACTCATTGTTTTTGCCAAGAAATTCACTAAGATGTCGTCCGATTACTGCAATATTTGTTGTAATTTGTAAATCTTTCATCTTCCGTAAAAAGTTTATGGAAGAAGCTAAATCAAATGATACTCGCTTGGATATGGCTTCCATTGTCCAACATTTTTTATTAGATGAAGTGGGTTTCTTACATGTTAATGGAAGTTCAAAATTAGTGTTGAAGTCTAATTACCAAACCTCTACCACAGGAGAAGCACTCTAGAACTCCATTGGGTAACTGTTTTTACTTTTTATCAGTTTGATATTTGGAAAACACATAATAATTCTAAAGTGTAAGACCATATATAATATATATAGCTCATACCCTTTTTTTAAGTATAAATACAATACTTGTATTTCTCCTAGACAATATATAATTGAGTTTGATCAATATCAAACTAAATGGTTTTAAAATTATATTTTTATCACTTTTGTAATTAAACTAAATGTATAAGTAAATGTAATTGGGGTAATATTGTATTTTCGATTTGTTGATGTAATAAATAATAAATGGATAAATTTGAAGTAAATATGTTATAGGATGTGATTAAACTTTACTCTCACTCTGTCCAAGCAACCAAACGTAACCTTAATATAATTGTACTTTTATATAAGGATTCAATAAATTAAAAAAAAATATTTGGTTAATATAAGATGTTTTAACTTTTAACTTTATCAAAGATGATATATCGATGATGACGATAATAACAATAATAATGACGATGATGATAATGATAATTATGATAACGACGATGATGACATTGACGATGTTATTTAGATATGGATTATAAAATAAGTTTGTGTTGCTCTCCCCAAAATACCTTATTTGTCAATCAACTTCCAATTTTTATTATTATTTCTTTTTAATCTTCTTAATCATTATTGATCTTGATTAGTTTTTTCTCCATTCAATTTGGATAATAGAAATATGTGACTTAAGAGTCTAAAACTTAAAATAATAATATAAATTTTCACAAGAGATTAATTTGAATGCATTTGAAGAAATCAAAGAACCGAAAAGGAAGACAGGTTTCAACAAATAATTTACCATTTTTTAAATCCAATAGAGGGTAGTTTAGTCCTTTCGAAGTAACTACTAATTTAACCACTAATAGCGATCGAAACCTGTCCTCTCTAATAAACTGACGCAATTAATAAGATACATATTTGAGATAAAAATTATAAATTTGAGGAATAATTTTACTAAAATCCCAAATCAATTTACCTTCCAAGCCCTAGAAATCGATCGTCCCTCCAAATATTCCGCAACTCCGGCAGTCCCTTCCTCCTCCTCCGAACGTCTCCAATTTCAGTTGGTAGAGATAGTCAAGACTAGATTCATCTCGAAGTAATTGTATGAGGATAAATGTCTAATTTTTATATAATATTCTGATGTTTTTTCAAAATTTTAAAATTCCTAGCTTTCTTGTAGGTGCATGTAGCTCAATTGTCATCTCGGAAGTTTAAATTTGGTCCATTTCTATTTATGTCTACATGGTTCTCGATTCTGTTTGCATCCACCTCATTTCAGTGTGCTGTTAAACTGCAGAAGAAGGAATTGTTTAGCAGGCGAAACGATCTTTTTTATTTGAACAGATGGCTATTGCGAGGACAGGAGTTTTTGTAGACGATTATGTGGAGTGTGAGCTTTCATTTCTATACCATTGCAGTGTAGATTAAATTATAGCGGGTGATTTGATAATATGTCGTTTTTGGGTATGTAACTAAAGATTCTAGCACACTTCCGGGGGAGTTGCAGAGACTTCTGAACACCATTCGAGAACTTGATGAGCGCTCCCAAGGTTTAGCCCCTATTATTTGTTGTTAGTGTTTACTTTCTTTTGCATGATCGATTGCTGACATTGTTGAATGACTAACGTTACCTCTGCATCTGGATGGTCTCAATAAGCTATGATAAATCACACGAGGCAACAAACCAAGTATTCTCTGGGGTTGGCATCTCAGGTGAACTCTATCTGGAGGAAAAACAAGGACTTGGAAGAGGAGGACGAGGATGACATGTTTGAAAAGCTTCAAAAGGAGATTGAGATGAACCAGGACAACGCCCTCAGCCTCTGTACTGAGAAGGTTTTACTGGCTCGACAAGCTCATGACCTTGTAAGCCCTTTGATATATCTGTACTGTTGTTGCATGGATTAGTAGTATCGTGTGGGAGGTTTCTTTGCCATTCGTTTTGATTATTCTCTGCGTTCATTGTTTAATTGATGATAATAAACCTTTTAGCTCAGTTAATGATGGTTTAACATTGTCCATATGACGAGGTCTGTTCTATGCATCATTCACTTTACCTTCCACACTGATGACCACTGCACACCCGAAAGGGTTAAGAGTGAATTTTGAAATGGCCTAATCCAATGCCTGCTGCCAATACCAGCCCCCACGAGTTCTATGGTTTTTGCTTCTCATGGCCTTTCTTGTTGAGATGGCTTCTTAGAATGTATAAATCTTTTGGCTGAATGTTGAAGCCTCGGTGCTTGTTCTGACGCCCACAATTTCTGGTCTGGTTGGTAGATAATGAGTGTATAGCCCCAACTGCAACCATCAATTGTTCATTGGATATTTTATTTTCTCGAGGAGGAAGGTGCTATGTCGAATGAATTTAACAAACCCGTTGGAAAACATTTGAGAAGTGTTTGATGTTTGACTGCTTTTTTGGTCAACACTGCTTGCACAATGAAATATACATTTGGACAAGCTTTTGCTCAGAATTTCCTTTTTTCATTTCCTGTATGTTCTTCATTTAATCTTGTTCCCATGTTTGGATACTGTGGGAAAAGTTATGTTTTCCTTGGTGAGTAAGTATTTAGCCTGCTATCTTTTGTGGCCTGTCTATATATTAGGGAAAGGTTATAGATTTGATTTTTTTGCGACATTCTATCAGATTGACAGTCACATAAAACGTCTTGATGAGGATCTGAACAACTTTGCGGAAGATCTCAAACAAGGTACTCCTCGGGATTTGGATATAGTATGTTTCCGGTTTGGAAAACAACTAGATGATTATTTTCTAGTAAATTTGATCTGGGGCCCTGTGGCTTGTAAAAGTTTGACTAGTTCGTTATTGTTTTGGATTTCTATGTTTCACAAGTTCTTTGTTGTGGATAATACTTTCTATTAATGGTCTAGAAAGTTGTTTCTTTGAGTGAGCGGTACTTATTTCCCAACTGCTAGCCCTTTATCGACCAACAAATTGTGCGGGCTTATGTTTTTCTATGCATTTATAGTTTCTGGGCCTACAAGGTTGGTGTGAGGTAGTTAACAATAGGACTGCTTCTAGTATGGCCAACAAAATGATTATAGTTATTTATGGATCATGTCTACGATAATTTTTGCAGAAGGTAAAATAGCACCAGATGAATTGGCTGTCCTTCCTCCATTGCCTTTGGTTCCTAGAAATGAAAAGCGTAGGTCACACTATGGAACTCCTCAATCAAAAAGGATTGATTACAGGGATAAGGATTGGGACAGAGAGCGGAATAGAGATTTGGAGCTCATGCCTCCTCCCGGCAGCCTTAAGAAAGAATTTGCTTCTCCAGTTGAGCTTGATCAACCCATTGATCCAAATGAACCTACTTACTGTGTCTGTCATCAGGTCTGAATTCTATTTCCCGGGTTTCTAGTTTGAGTTCACTGCTTCAGAATTAACGTAGTGTTTTGTATGAAGCGTTTCTGAGATACGTTTCTTTGACTGAAGGTATTCTCGTTATGCAGGTATCTTTTGGTGATATGATTGCTTGTGACAATGAAAATGTAAGTTCATTTTCCCTTATTTGTTCTGAACCTTTGAACAAAAATGGTTCATTTTTCCTTATTTGTTCATCCCGTCCCTGAACTTTTGAACAAAAACGATTCTTTCGTTGCTGTTTGCACCATTTAAGAAATTGGACTTAGAAATCTTGAATGCCTGTTCGTTGCAACATTGCAGAAATATATCCTTTAGCTGTAATGTACTTTAAGCATGGTTTAACGAAGGCTAGGAATGATCTGGGTGTGAAATGTGTCATTACTTGCTGAAATTTAGTTGTACTTACATATGGGTACATTTTTTCGCACTTTGGAATTTGTTGACAGTGCCAAGGGGGTGAATGGTTTCATTATGCCTGCGTCGGACTCACTCCAGAGACAAGATTTAAAGGAAAGTGGTTCTGCCCAACCTGCAGGCTATTACCTCACTGAGGTGCGTTGTTACTGAGGTTTGCTGGTGTCAAAAGGGATTGGAATGTTTGCCTCGTACAAAATTGTTGATAGAAAGCTCATAGGTTTTATTGCTCTAAAGAACTCGTTCTAATAGTTTGTATACCAAGAAGACCAGTTTCTGGAAATCCAGTAGATTTTTATCCAATATGTCTTTTAAGACCCAGCCCCCCTTTTTTTAGAACCAAGCTAAATAAAAAAGAACGTTGTGGATAAATACATAATTCCTTTCACCAAGATTATTTCTCACCGATTAAATTAATGATTTATTCCAGTAATGTTTCAAATAACATCTAAAATAAATAAATGTTTTTGCAAAAATTTTCTTGGAATATCATTGTTCGATTCCTCGTGGCCGTAACTTGTTTAGGTTAATATTATGTTTATTATAAAATAAACTTTTGTGAGTAGATGCACAAAGTCCTAATGTGTATTATTATGCATATAAAATAAATATATTTTTACTTTAACTCATGTAAAAATAAAATATTTGGAATAATTTAGTCATGGAATTTAAAATTAATCAATATTTAGTCCAAAAATGAAAAAAAACATGTGTTTCTAGAAAATCTTTATCAAATTGGATATCTTGTTTCCAAATGTGAAAAAAAAATTGTTGACGAAAATAATATTGTGATGATTTTTTCTTGGAAATTAAAGTGTTCTGCATTTGAGCCTGATGGATACTTTAAGTGGTTTTAAACTGATTTATGACGATTTTTATTTGTGTGAGATTGTTGTATTATATTTCATATAATCCAATAACTAAAAAATATTTAAAGCGGACCTCTTAAATTGATTATATATAGTTATGACCAAAACGAAATAATCACCGATGGTCCACTAGAAAATCGAATTTTAAGGTCGGAAAGTTTTTTATCCAACAACGATAAATAAAATATTTTAAATAGAAATAAACAAAGACCCATCTTGTCCTCGACCACATGATTCCAAAGGTTAACCCACCAAAATTCATTTTGTAGCAGTTTTTACTCGTTGATCCCAAATGAATATTATGTTTATATCCAACACATTTTGAGTAACTGCCGGTAACTCGAACCGATAAAATCAGACGCAAATAATAATTTTATTTTATTTTACTGATGGAATCCACCACCACTTTAAAATTGGTAAATCTGTACTCTTTTCGTGTGGCTTTCAATTAAACTAATATTAAGAAAAATAAAAATTATAAAAATGTTGCAGTTTCCAAATTTTTTTATCAAACTAGTATTTTTTGGGAAAATCTGCCGTGGATTCTACGGGATTGAAATAATAAAATATTTGAACAAAAAATTGCCGGTTTTTTTCAGGAACAATTTTGAACCAAAATTATATAATAATAATTATATTTTTGAAATATGTACTCAGAATCCATGGTATACTGCTGCGGATTCTGATGAAACCAACCCAAAATTATCAGCTGGATTTATCCGTTTCAGTCGGAAAAAAAAGTGTTCTTGTTATTGGGCTGCAAGACCCATTGGTAAAACGTTTATATTTTGGGCCACGGAAGGCCCAAAACTACATAAATGGGTCTTTTACCACTTCCTTTATCGACAGTACTTTTCAAGGAACCTATGGAGAGCGGCATCGTCACTTATTTAAGACATATAAAGCAGAAAATCGCTGCTCGGCATACATTTATAATTTATATTTATATTATCTGTATTTTCCACTGCTTCGCTCCTGCATTACCTGGGGGGATAATCAAGGCTTCTTCTTTCCATCCCTATCCGTTTGCAAAGTCACCACAGAAAATCTATCAGGTAAGATTCTTGGTCTGTCTTCAATTGTATGTTCTGCGGCTGAATGATGTTTCGTCTTTGATATTGAATGACAGTATTCAGAGCTGGACAGTGGGATTTTAGTAAATCTTGGTTGATACAGGCATAAGCAATCACTCTACTTTCTCCGGGTCTTGTTTCCTCCGCTGTAATTTTGAAAAAAAATCATAGACATTTTAGAGAATATTAGTCTGTGTTGAAAGATTTGATTTTATGAGCTCAATGTTTTCAATCTCTGCATTTCTTCCACTTAAGCCATCCTCCCACGTGGTGGTGACCTCTTATCGCCAGTTGGGACCTTTTTGTAATGTCGATCATTATCACTGTTCCCACCTGCATAACCTGCCTTCACATGAATTTCGATTTCCTCTCGTTTCCCACACCCCTGCAAGTTCACATCGATGGTCCATTAGTGGGACAATTTCTTCGAACGAGGGGACGGTACCCTTGATGCAAATAGAAGATTTGGTCGAGAAGGATTGGTCATTTCTCGACACGGACTACCCGAGTTCTGATGAAGAGCATAGACTGAAGATGGACCGAATCATTTCGGCTGGAGGCATTTCGAAAACCGCGAGGGTTCTGGTTTCCATTGGTTCTGAGGCATTTGTGGATAGAGTTTTTGATACTTCACCTGTCCAGCAGTTGCTTATTGTTCATGACTCTCTTTTGACTTTGGCTTGCATCAAGGAGAAGTATGACAGTGTCAAATGCTGGCAAGGTGAAGTGATAAATGTACCCGAGAAGTGGACACCTTTTGATGTTGTATTCCTATACTTCCTTCCTGGTCTACCCTTTGAACTCAATGAGGTTCTTGGAGCTCTTGCCAAGCGTTGTTCGCTAGGTAACATGGAATTTTTCGTAATTCTTCCGGTTTTAGCAATCCTTTTGATCATCCTGATGCTTTTCCTCTGTACATTTCCGTCCTCTTGTTTTACACTTATTCTGGTTTTGGTTGGATGTTTCAATATGCTGGTTGAATTGATAAATTGATTGTTCAACTCTCAAACCATAGCGATGGACTGGACAGAAGACTAAACATGCTTTGGATTGATTCTTTTGAGTTTGTAATTCTTGGGGCTCATTTCCATTCTTGTGAACCGATTTACCCCTGGTGGCTGAATTTCTTCTTCTCTGTTTATGTTTGGGAAGGTGCGCGAGTTGTAATGAGCCACCCACAAGGAAGGCAGGCTATTGAAGAGCAACGACTCAAGTATCCAGATGTAGTGGTTTCCAGTTTGCCAGAAGAAACGATGTTAGTAAGTGTTGCAGCTGAGCATTCATTTGAAGTTGTTGAATTTGTGGACGAACCTGCTGGATTCTACTTGGCTGTTCTGAGACTCAACACAGTGCAAGACATGTAAAAATTGTACCATTTGTTATTGCAATTTATCTAGAACAGGTTGTTCCGTTGGATGATTTTGCATTAGTTTCTAGTTTACTAACAATTTATATCAAAAAGCTACGAACCAAACCACGTCAGGTCAAGCATAGAGAACAAGTATTGTCTGCATGAACCAGCCAAAAAAGGTATAAAACTGTTGAAGTAATGATGAAATATCATGTGACAAACAAAAATTTTGCAGAGGGCCAAACAAATAAAAATTGAAGTAAAATCACCACCAAACATAAATGGAAGTCTCTAAAACTCTCCGACGGCCTTCTCCCCACATAGAAGAAAAGAAGAAAGCACTCCCAAGAAGATGATTATATTGTACCAAATCTAAGTAGAGTACTCAAATCTTCCATCACTCTGTACTAAAAAACTGCTTTATGTCGAAGAGCTCAAATTCGACAATGAACTCAGAAAACTACCAAACAGAGGGCACTTGAATCACTCACTTCAGAGTAAAATCAGAAGGATCAAGACTTCGACTTCAGGAGAGTGAAAATTTTATTCCATTACTGGCAGCAAACAAGTTGTATTCTTCGATTACATCTTTCTTATTGTAAAATTGATCGCCATCAGGACACTTTGCAGATGAATTCCATGCAATTCCTTCTCTTATTGAAGCAGTATCAACATTAAACCCTGTTGAAAGACCTACAGGACCACCAAAATGGAAAAGAGAGAACCCCTGATTATCCTCCATATCCACTTTGTTGGACTTCTCATTCTGTATGGCATCCACCACCATTGGTGGTTTTGCAGGATTCGGGTCAGTTTCAGCCATCTTCTCTATGTTCTGTTGCAATTCTCTCTGCCCACTTAGATTGCAAACCTTGGCATGTGCCTTTGGGCTAACAACCTTAACCTGTGCGACTGGCTGGAAAAATGGTATGTGAGAAGGGTTCAGCAACGGGGGTGGCGGATGCTGCAACGTTCCATACTGCATCAACCCTGCATTTCCATTCAAACCATAACCAAAACTGTTCGGGAATAAATAGTGGTTGGTGTGAGGCAAGGACATCAATCCATTTGTAGAACCAGCTGGCCAATTTAGTGAACTTGGATGGTAACAGTTAACGGGTGGGGCGTGAAAGAATGCATAATGTTGAAGCACATTCGGAGGATGAACAGCTCCCAAACTGGCATTTAATCTCCTGTTGTCGTTATATGTGGTTGCCTCTGAAGGAAAATTTCCCAAGGAAATGGCTCTAGTTGAATCAGGTCCTGGGATCTGAATGTCCTGCCGCCCTCTCTCTGTGCATTGGTCCACAACATTATGGCTACCAGTGAACTCATTTCTGAAGCAAGATGAAGTTTCTCTACCATCTGCGTTTTGTGATGCCTCCTTCGCATCTGATATGGATAATGTTTCTGGATTTTGAGAGTTAATAGAGGATGTGTTACTGTCCCCCTCACTAAGGCATGAGTAGTTATCAGAGTTGGAAGAACTGATGACAGATGACTCTGGTGTTCCACGTGGAGATCCTGTCATAGATCGTGGCTTGGTATCCTCTGCTACTGCCTCCTTTGAATATTGTAGAGGCTTTCCTATAACATGGAACACCTTTTCTGTTTCTCTGCAATTCTCAGCTGTGGATCCAGTTGACCCTCTTACATCATTATCCACATGATCGTTTTGAACTGAAACAAATATCACTTCATCGGAGCCAGAGGCACCAGACGATTCAGGGGCTTCAATTTTGGGTGTGGATCTCAAGGTAACATCAGAGTCTGAGTTGCCTTGAATGGATTTCTTTCGTGAATCCAGCGGTTCCCAAACTTTCTTGATATTAGGAGGGTACGGTTGGCGAGCATTGAACTTGCTTTTATGTCGCCCATTAATCTCAGGGACTGACTCCTGTTGAGGATACTTAATGCTGCGGTGATATGGTTTTGATAAATCTGATGGAGACACTGACTTAATTCCATATTTAGGCGCTTGGGTTACTTTTATACAGTGCGACTCTGGCCTACTGAAACAATCAATGCTTCTTGCAGAATCAAAATCATCTGCATGATTTCGAGATGCAAAACCGCTCATGATCGCTGTACTTTCCGACACTGGAGAGCCTTTTTTCCTATCAGACCATTTTGAACCTAATTCTGGCTGGGGATCTTTACGGAACCTCAGCTTCCTGCGAGTGTATTTAACACGATCAGTTAGGAGACAAGGGTTCCAGTCTCTCCTCTTTCCAAACTCCTCCTCAGTCACACTATTCCCAGAGTGATTGACCATATTTGAATACATGTAGTCCGTAAAAAGAAGGTTATCCTGAATATCAGGGGACAACGGACTGACTGGTGTTTCACAGACTAAGTCACTACTGCAAACAGTGTCGCCTTCCTCATCGACACATAGAGCTGAGTCCTCTAAAATATCAGGAGCCTGTGAATCTATACTTGATTCAGTACCACATTTATTTTCCCACTTCTCTTTATTCCTTAACCTTTCCTTTCTTCGGAGTTTCTTCTCCTTTTCTTTGATTTTTCTGCGTTCCTTGCGTTCTTCTTCTTCACGCTTTTCCATTTCTTCTTCTTCAAGAAGTTTCATCTGTGAAACCAAAATTTGAAAAGGATCAGTTATGATTGAAATAAAGAAAATTGATTCTAACAGGCAAAGTCTAGATACGACTGTGACATTATGATAGATTAAACACCTGCTTCTCTAAAGTTATAATTTCCTTGCACGCCACATGCACGCGTTCCTCTAGCAGCTTTAAAGCAAGACACACAAAAATGCCATGTGCATTTTGTCGGGCTGTACCTTCTCTGAAAGCTTTTTCAACCTAAAGAAAATGCATTGCAAAATTAGCAAACTCTAAAGAATGAACAAGTTAATTAGATGAAAAAATAAATAAACTAGTTGTGCAACAGATTCCTCTGCTTAGACACTTTCTTGTAGTAAAAATTTCCACCGAGTATTTCTAATGGAGACTTTGATAGACACATCTACAAAAAACTTGCTGGAGTCTCAAGTGATAATACGAACAATAAGCACACATCACCATACAGAATTAGACATTAATAATCCAGAAATGAAAACTATATTAAGAAATAAATATGGTGAATAAAATGGAGCTCCAGGATTCCATTTCATAAATTAGAATGATAAATTAAATGACAGTAGAATATATAATAAGTAGGCTGCTGCTAGTGAACCTAAAAGGTACCACTCTGGCTAGGAAGGGAAGAAGAAAAGAAACATGCCTGTTCCTTGAAAATAACAGTTGCTGCATCTAAGAGAAATTCTCGAGCTAACTCAGGACTCTTCGCATGTTTCTGGGGACGGGAACAATCACTATCAAGCTCATTTCCATCCTTGTCATCTGAATCATCATCCTGGAAATCACAATATAAATATGAATATAATGAGAACAAACAGACAACAGGAAAGGAACCAAAAATGCAACAGACATTAGGAGCTATATTTCTAAAAGAACAAATCTGACATTTGGACTACCTCTTCTTCCTCAGCCTCCTCGGCATGTTCAAAGAACCTTCTGATGCTTTCCCCTCTTTTCATTGTAACAAATCCATCGCCAACCACAAGCCTGCAATGAACACATTGTTGACCACGCAAAGCATGAGCTTTCACACATATTTCATTGCAGCGTCCATCCTTCTTCCAAGCACGCAGGGTTATGTAGCAGGCATTCAAACCACTCAAATCTAGACCAGTCACTTGAACCTTTCCACTCAAGCCAACATTTTCAAACTCCAAAATATCAGATTTCCCTTCTCCAGTTCCAATAGCCCATTCAAAGTGATGAAATGCCCCAAAGGAATCCAAAAACGTTTGATGCCAATCAGCTTGAACTGTATCAAAAGATACCTGATGATTGAGACAGCATACACATCATGATTCTAGAAATACAGTCATAAAACATAACATGAATTAAAAATCACACTTGATTCAAATAAGCAATGTATTTCTCATGATACAGAGAGGGAATATACAACAGCAACACAGTCCAAATTGAACACCTCGTATTGGAAGGCCGTGTCTGCGGCACAGAACCAACTTGTGCAACGAGGTTCCATTCGCATGCGCTTGAGCTCCTTCAGCTCCTTAAACTCCCGAATAACGTTTCTCCTGCAGTCTCTGCAAAACCTTTTGCGGTAAAACCTGCAAACAAGAAGTTTATAAACCTCTTTGCATAAAAAGTGATCAACCAAATACATTCTATCTTTGTAATCATGAAGACCAGAATATATGGACTCTGTAATATACCATAGATGTTGCAAGCGTAAACAGTCCACCAGTTACCAAGACACTTCTACAGAAGTCAAACAAAAGCCAATGACACATTATGTTTTTCATGTATAAGGTTACTCGCAATGAAATCAATTTCCTGTATCATCATATTCAATTCCAATAACTACTTCTAGTTATTAAAAAATTTCAAACAATGAGGGTAAAAGAATTATAGATAGATGACACTTGCTTGGATTCTGCTCTTTTATATTCATGCTTTCAATCCTCAGCTCTGAAAATAGAAGTGGTTCGTTTTGTTTTCATGGAATGTAGATAACATGACTCCTATGTAGCGCTGCATGAGCTACAGACAGACATCTCGAGACAACAAAATATTGAATTTTCATTATAGAATGGCACACCTATACATAAGTCTTTCAACAAAATCATCTTCTTTCATTCTTAGGAGAGATTGTTGAGTCTCTTCTCCAAGGGCAGTCCAGAAATCTGCCAATGTCTCCACAGACAACCTGGCAGTGTGAAGAGCACATGTTTCTCTTATTCCATGCACTCTACCATAACCTGCCACTCCTTGGCTTATCCATCCTCGACCACTACCCCCACATGCATCAGGATAAAGCAATTCACGTTCCCTTTCCCTTGCACGAGCACTATCAAACACCTGATGCAAATCAGGAATTTAATTTGATGGTATTCGCTGAAGGAATAATACGTAAAATAACAGCATGGGAATAAAATATACATTCTGGAGCCCCTTGAAAGATTTTGAACAAAGATAGCAATTCAACAGTGTGAGTGTTCCATCCTTGGTTGTGGTTAATCCACCCCATGGATGGACGGATGGATCTAGGGAATCATCATGGCAGCCATTGGCAATACATAAGTCGTCATCATCTTGATTGTCTGTGACTTTTACACAGCACTGTCTACCAGATGCAACCTGCTGTAGAGACTTTCCATACATGACAATCTGAAGAAAACCTTCAAGCAGCATCCCGTTGCATCTGGAACAATACATTTTCTTGCGGGCATGTTCAAATAATGTCTGCTTGTCTATCCTCATAAGTTTCTGACGAGCTTGTAGCGTCAGCTCACACCAAAACTGCAAACAAGAAATACCGGCCATGACTTTTGCGTTTCTTGTAACTTAGCCAACAAGTAGCCATGGTAGTAAAAAGAGGCATATACAAATAATCCAGAATCACGAGACTGTATTGTACTTTTATTTACACACAAGTTACCCAACAACATAAGTGAAATATGGGGTGGTAATCAAGAACTTGAATGAAATGATTTATATAACCAGAATAACATAATTACAGACATGGGCATTTCCGGAGAACGTTTGGAGCTTCATACATCATTATGAAGGAATCAAAGACATAATCCAGTAACAAAACCGAAGGGAATCAAATTGTTACCCAATAAACACCATGCAAACCATGTATCTAATTCCCAAACGTAATATGAATCCATACCAATCCTATCAAAACACCTCCAGTAAACTTGCATTCCTGAGAATTTAACTTTACAATTCGAAGAAAAGATCCAAATCCAATCAACACATCACATTCCAAAAAAACCACCGATAAACCCATGTTACTTCAGTAATCCTAAAATGTCAGCAAACATAAAAGTAAAAGCAAACACGTATACCTTCTGTAGCTGGTTGTAGCTCACGTCATCACGATGCATCAACCAGAATCCATCATTAGAGCCCGACGATCCATTGCAAGAATGAAATGGAACCATTCCATTTCCCACCAATGGATTCTGATAATCACTATCGATACTATCTTCAGTGACATTATTAATCCTCTGCGCTATTCCCGGCATTTTCCCCTAATTTCAGTTCTTCATCAGCTCAGAAGAACTCGCCTCCGCTAACACCCGACCGTCCGAATCAAAATTATCCAACGAATCAATTACGCGGATTGAACGAAACGTCACCGCTAGATTATTCTTCATCCATAGATCGAATACAAGCTAAAATTCAGATCAAAAACATGAAATGATCGAAAATGATATCGCAAAAAATGGAATATATATCAATAAAAAAAATAAATAGAACAGCTAGACGTGTAGGCGCACGTGTTAATCAGATTTAGTGGTTGAAATGAGATCAAAAATTACGAAGGTGAAGTCTGAGGAGAGATCGAGATAGATTGGGAATTGGGGTTGTGAGATAGAGAGGTTGCGCTGCGCAGATGAGATTTGATTCTCGAATGCTTGCCGTGAATATGTACACACACACACACACATAATATATATATTATATATGTCAAAATCAAATAAATAGATATATTTTTTCATTTCATTATGATAATTATAGTATGATTAATCATAAATAATTCATGGGTATAACACCGTCAAATAAGATTTTAAAATACTTATTTGAGATTTACTGGATAAGTTAATGGAGTTAAATAATTGTATTATTGTAGATTTTGTCATATTCTCTGCACTGAAAATTGGATTATTTTTTTGTCAAAACACTTAATATATCATTATATTATATTATTTGAAAAATACCTGAAAACGAGTACATTTTACCTATACTAATATTATGTTAGAAGTAATTTGTAGTAGATTCTACAATTAAGTAAATGGGTACTTAATTAAATTTGAACATTACATATCAATTACGCTAATCATTCTAAAGTGAAAACTAATTGAGATTGCAATTTTGTCTCATTTTCATTTTCCCCTGTTTATCACTTTGCATCGCAATAATCTTCTTCAAATTGTTTCTCAACATATCTGTTTTCTCTCTCTTTTTTTTTTCAGCACCATATATTTGATGTATACATGAATAACATTGAGAAATTAAGATGAGAATAGTTATTAAAATAATTCTTACGAACTTATTTTGCTTGTTTGGAATATTTTTCATAGACAATTAAAGTGGTATCCAGACTCATCTTCTGTTGGTCCCATTTTATGGGGTACCAGATCGCATAAGCGTTCTGATGTCGATTGTTGGGATCGAAAACAAGGGTATCCATGAGTTCTCGCACAACTCACGGAGACTCTCACACAGCCTAAGACACTGACCCCTTAAGTTATGTGCAATTTAAAATTTTGATAGATAGAAGCAGCACGCAACTTGGAACCGGATTGCATTGGTGTTCTACCAGCTGCTCTACAAGCTGATCCTGCACGCATGCGATCTGGTCGGTTGAATCAATAGCTCAGTGTTCTTGAACTTAGTGCACCGAGATACGAATTGAGTAATGAAATAAAATCATACGGAAATAACTCAAACTGAACTCTTATAATCGAAAGCTCATAACAGTTTTAAAATGCAATTGTTAAATATGTAATGCGTATGAATGTAAATGTAGAAAGCTGTAAAACGATATACTGCGATTTGTTTATGGAAGTTCGGAGCTGAATCTCCTACGTTTTCCCTTCCTCCGCAATCGGGAATGATCCACTAGAAGACTTTGATTACAACGGTCCCTGCTGTAACCCGATCCTACGACCAGCAGCTGCAAGAACTCCTAGCCATCGCTGCACACCAACCCGCAAGTTGCGTGTGTCTAACTTCACTTCTTTCACGTCAGTGAGAAAGGCTTCAAACACTTCTTTTACGTCTCATTACCAAAGACGGCGTAGACTTGTTTAACGTCTCTATCCAAAGAGTACAATGAGAGTTTCAGATTTGATTTACTCAATTTTCTGTTTTGCTCAACTCTCGAATATATGAGTGAATCGTGTGTGAGATTACAGTGTACACTCAATCTATCGAAAATAAGATCTCACACACTGGGAAGTGCTCCTGTCCGAGCTGACTTCACCAATTTCTTCCCAGAGCTCGTGTTGTGGGTTCGTTTGTTTTTACATTTCGTGTTTGCACAACACTTCGTTCTTCTCGCACTCTTGTCCGCACTTTTTCTCTTGTGCTCTGCTCTTGTTATTTATAGCTGCTGCGCAGTTTTATCCGTTGGACACAAAGTTGTAGACGTTGAAAGTTTTCTGACACTTTTGTACTTTGTGTCCTTTGGCTTTTAATGCGTTGCAGGCTTTTATTCACTTTAAGCACATGAGCACTATACTCGAGAAGACAATACAAGCAAATCAATTTGAATACTGAAAATCAATCTTCGTATAGTCTTGTATTCAAATCGCTTTGCTCGTAGATTTGATAGCATAGGTCATGCTATCCGAACTGGTTTGTCCTTAACCAGTTTACCAGTTTATCTCCGTTCTGGTTTGCTCTGAGCTGGTCTTTACTTCGAGCTGTTCAAAGCTCTCTTCTTCTCTTGTCATCTGCTCTTGTACCCAGTTGGTCTTGTTCTTCTTGACCAGCTGGTTTGACCTAAACCAACTAGTCTAATCTGCCCCCTATATATGAGCAGATTCTGTATTTGAGCTGTTCTCCAAGCTGATCTGCTTCAGAGTTCTTCTGGATCAATGCTGAGCTGGTCTGATGATCTTATCCAGCTTGCATCTTTCTATGCCAGCTTGGCCCTGTGGAGACCGATCGAGTACCCCCTGCATACAGATTCTTCCTCATCTCCATCTACGGGGTTCACCTCGAGCTCGTCTAACCTCTCACTAAAACATCTCGTATATCTCAGCTGACCTCCCAGCTGGTCTTTCAACTGGTTGCTCAGCTGAGTTCTTCGTACTGCGTTTGTGATCTGATCTGCACTCGATCGCTGCGCTTGTACCCGACATTTCTCTTCACCGAATCTCTGGTTGACCTCTGACTGCTCTTGATCAAGCTGGTAGATGAGCTTGATGTTCCTTGCAGCCTCTCCATCAGTGCTGTTCCAGCTCGAACATCCCCTCACTGTCCCAGCGTAGACACCATTCATATTTTACTTCTTTCGATTGTGAGGGGACGTGTAATTTTTTTAATTGGTCTAACTGGATGCCAAAATGATGAGTGGTGAAAATTACAAAAGATCATTTGATATGCACATGCATTTAAATATGAAACATCTGTATCGTGATTATATATATTCTGAGAATAATGTTATCTGGATAAGGGGATTATTAACGATGATGTGAATTGATTTTTCCAACGAATTGTTTTTTCCAACTTACTAGAATAATCGGGAAAACTAACTAAAATGGCTAATACTTATAATTTTTTTTTTAAAGGCTGATACGTCTCAAAGAAAAATATAGAAGTTTAGAAATGATATGACAATATTATTATAAAAACAGAAACATTGAATAATATTTTTCCTACCAAATTAACAATCGAAATTAAGTAAAATATAACTGTAATATCAAGTTAGACCAATTAAAAAAAATTAATATTTAAATATTGGATATCCTAAAAAAAGTTTAATATTGGATTAATCAAAACTTGAAATTACCGCCGTTACTAGACTAACAGCAATGAAATTCCCACTCAGAAGGAGACCGAAAAGGTTAATAAGATAAATATCACCAATTTGTGGGCAAATAGAAAGAGCAGATTGATTCGAAGATTCCCCAATGGCGTCAACCCTATTCTCCACCGCCAGATACTCCGACAGCCTCACGGTGGTTGGGATCTCCGTCTGCACCGCCCTTGTATGCGAAGCCATATCATGGCTACTCATCTACCGAACTTCCTCCTACAAATCCCTTAAATCCTCGATCGACAAAGCGTCAAAGAAACTCGAGACTATGAAAACATCCGACGCCACTGCGGTCTCCTCGAATCTCATCAAGAAGTCGTCCAGAACCAAGAAGATCGATCGTGTCGAGACGTCATTGAAGGAATCGAGCCGCGATTTGTCCTTGTTCAAGTTCAAATCGGGGGCCGTCGTGGCCCTGGTCTTGTTCATGGTCTTCGGGCTGTTGAACAGTTTGTTCGAAGGCAAAGCGGTTGCCAAAATCCCTTTTGTTCCGATAAGAGTGGTGCAGAAGATGAGTCACAGGGGGTTGTTGGGGGATGATATGACGGATTGTTCGATGGCTTTTTTATATCTGCTGTGTTCGATCAGCATAAGGACGAACCTGCAGAAGTTTCTGGGCTTTTCTCCGCCACGAGGGGCTGCTGGCGCCGGACTTTTCCCCATGCCCGATCCCAAATCGAGCTGAATAATGGATTGATTGATCGATCCACGCGTTTGGGTAATGATTTATTTTTTTCCTCTTTGCAAGGGATTAGTTGAAGTCTTAGAAGGATTAATCACTCGAACAATATATTTTTTTGTTGGGATTTTCTGTCGGGTAGTTGGATTTACAAACAAATTATTAAACTTTCTCCATATACATGTGGAAAATTCATATGTATAAATTATCTCTGTTTTCCTTCGTTTATTATGTTAGCAATTCAATGATTCTAGCATGACTACTACCCACCATTGTTTTTCCATCTCACGAGCCTTGTTATTGATATGAATGCAAAATGATGGGATTTGAGCCTCCACCAGTATTCCATTTTCCAACAATGAATTGGACCACCTTAAGTGGTATCAAACCCCCATTAATGCCTTTGCGTTGAGTTGTTGGGAAATATAGTCACTTTTGGTATCAATAACTATGTTATCCTCATTCAACTTACATCTCACCCCTCATAGTCCGTCCATTAGCCAAGCTGTGGAACCGGTCATCGACCGGGTCGCCACAGCGCTAGGGTGTACATGGCTCGGATGACAGAAAATATATATATGTATTGCTCCTCTATCATCAATTGAGCAATCCAACGGGATTTCCCTTCCTTGGTAACTCTCATTGTTTAGTGATGCGAGGTGCTATTGAATCTTAAGATATGATGCGTTGATTTATTTAGTTTCAGACTTTCACACAAGGCTGTTAAAAACATCTCTATGATCTCTGGGGCTCTGCAAGATATGAGCTCTTTGTTATAGCAAGGGAATGGCAAATATATATGCTAACAACTGTTCCATTAGCATATGAGAGCAGTCTACAATTTAACAATGTCAATATGGGAAGTCTTTTGAGCTTGGGTGGATGCATAAGCTGTGTTAGATGGTCTTGGCAGTAAAAAAAGGTTGCCGAGTTTTCTCGATGATATCTTGCCAGACGTTTGAACGTGGCAGGCCAAAAAAATTTAGATTCAGAGAATTTGACATGGGAAAAGGACATGAGGGCACATTTTTTCGTTTTCGAAGGGTATTTATAGAAGTACATATTATCCGTAGATTATAAATATTTTTTGCCTAAATCAGAAGAAATTTACTACAGTTATATCTCTCGTATATAATATTCCTTGTTAAAATTAGGACATGTATACATAAATTGCATGAATCATATATATATATATACATTATTATGTCATCGTGCATATCTTGTAAGGGTACAGATTATGTGGGTTGTGTAATAAAAAATTATATACAATCAATAAGACGTATACCTGATATCAATATATATTTATAGGGTTGTGATATCCTGCATATCCAAATTTTCCATCTCCTTTCTCGACTACCACATGGTACATGTGATTGATCCGAATTTAAAAAAAACAATGACAATAATGTTGAACTTAAAATGTTGGTCCAATCATATGATGTCACGTAATAGTTGGAAAAGAAAGTGGAGAAGTGAATTGTGCAGGATATCAAAACCGTATATATATATATATATATATATTTTTTGTTTTCTGTTTTTTCTACTATCACGTACCAGTGTCTAGTGCTCATTCCAATAAAGTTGTGGGTCAGGACAGATGTCCTTCGACATTTGTCTATCAATGTATCATGCATCAGTTACTGATAAAACTTATTTGCTATATTTAATTTAAATAAATTAGTAAGCAGGGTTCGAAAAAATTATTATAAAACAGCATAGATTTAAAAGTCGTTACATTTATTTTAATAACCATTCTATTATAAATAACAAAAACTTATCCGCAAAGTTATTTTCTAATGTAATCTTTAGATTCTTTTATTATAAATAATCTACATAGAAAACACTACAGAATATGCACATAAGCTACTTTGATCTCTTTACAGATTTGGGCGTTAAATCATGATTTTTTTAAGCCATTGTAGGTTTGCCTATGCAATCTAAAATAAACTTTTTTTGGCGCATATATTGATAACCCTGCCTTATATTTTTACAAAATGTATGTGTTAAATTAAAAAAAAACATAAGAAATTAGAAGTTCAAACGAGGAAAAATTTCTCAAACATAGTTACAATTTATATAAAAATTAGTACATATAGAACTAATCTATTTCATAATAATTAATAAGGCATTGTTTCTCAAAGAGCTAGCATTAACATACATATATATATGAAATAACACTATCCTTGTTTCTCGTTTAAAATTTCAAATTACTAGAACTTATCATTATATCGTGTACCTGCATTCTCGTATCCAGATCTGTAGCTAAGTGATATTATTACAGATTTAGTTGTAAAGCAAATTTTTTATAATATTATCTGAACTAAAGTTCAAGAACCACAACGAATCTCTTTGTATGTCTCCATATCACTTTCAAACTTTTTGAGTACAAAAACTATTTATGAGGTAATTCCATTCTTCAATAATGAAAATAATTATTTTTGTACGACAAATATAAATTTGGTCTCGACCCATTTTATATATATGTGTAATAATTTATTGTTAGAAGTGTGAACATAATTTATCATATTTTGCAATGTTACTCGTATTCTTGTTAGTATGAATTCAATTCCTGGAAGAAAATTAGTGGCCCACGGGAACTATATGTATTTAATTCAGTTTTCATATTAAAAGGATCATAAAGTGAGAATCCGTTTTAGAAGTTATCCTTAAAATCTAGGAAAGATGCATGCAGTTACACGAACCCAAACATGTTTCCATAATCTGATTTTCCAAATCCGAAGTTTTTCTAATATAACTAAAAAATATCATGCAAGAATACAAAAAAAATCCCTTATTCATAAAACAAATTGCAAGACTCGTCAAAACCATTAAATTCAATTTGCAGCTTGATTAAATATACATCTTGTGAATATTTTTGTCAAAACTGCAGTATTTATTGTAAGGTGGGATTACCAAAAGCCTCTTTCTTAAATATGATCAAAGTGGTTTCCATAAGTCAAGAAAATGTATGTTTTGATCGCATATACATGTTTAATTAAAATCGTTGGCATCAGCTCTGCTGATTACAAAAGCTGATTACAAAAGGGATAGTACTGATATATATATATATATATAATATTTGAAATAAAAAATCACACATAATATTTGATTTTGTTTCTTTTTTATCCATCGGGCCCAACTGCTTTACTCGTGTTAGCATTTTTACGTGTCTGGTGAAGAAAAGCCTACAACCCATGCAGATTGAACAAAATCTCATCTCATTAATTGCATGGATTACTGTAACTCAACCAGGAATAATCTCATTTGCTTTTGCTGCTTTTGTTGCGGAGGAAGGGGAGAAAATTAAAAGATGAAAAGGGAAGAAATTGCAGATGATCAAAAAGCAAGATATCTGATGACATTATAGTTATTTCTTTTTCATGTATATATACAAAACGAGCCAAAATGTTTGGTATAAATAAAACAGAAAACCATATAGTTTCACCTGCCTGCTTCGCAACCACCTCCTCTTGATTTGCTTCCTCATGAATACCCTCTTTTAATTCTTTTGTTCTCATTCTCCTACCTCACTCACTATGTAAAAGCATCGGAAACATATACATATATATAAATATATGCATCACCATAATCTGCCGAAGGAAATGGCGAAGAAACGGAGAGACGGAGACGGGTTGGTGTGTTGTGATAGAGAAGAAATAATGAAGCTGACGCAAATGGTTAAGTCGTGGGAGTTCACTTGCTCGTTCTGCTTCAAGAAATTCGCATCGGCCCAAGCAATGGGAGGGCATCAGAATGCACACAGGGGGGAGCGTTTGGAAGAGAGGAGGCTGTTTGTGAGGGATCCAATCGGATATAGAAAGCGTGCCTATGTTCGAGCCCTCAAAGCCTTGAATCCCGATTCCCCGGACATCGTAATCCAGGCTTCTCCGAATCCTAATACTCTTAATCTGCATGCAGCCACAAAAATGGTGAAACATGAGCTTTCCAACGTTAGCTTTGAACCCAAGATCAGGACCTGTGGTCATACTCCAAAACCATTGCCTTTTCCATCTGAGGTCGGAAATGGTGATAATAATAATATGAAAACACTGATGAATTTCTTGCCACCAAAGGAACTTAGTCTTGCGGAGAGTGTTGGGATCCATGCAGGGGAAGCTGGTGAGAAAGACAAGGCCAGATGCATCCAGTTGGGTAATGGATTCAGTATAGAGAAGCCGGATTTGACTCTCAAGCTTTAGAAATGATTATAAATATTTTTGTAAATGTATAAATGTAAGGTGATCTCTCTTTTTAACCGTTAGTTTTCTTGAAATTCAGTGCATGCAACTGATGGATTTCCTTCAATTCAGAAAAGGCCGGGCAATAGAAAACTGTGTATCCCATTACGGAGATTACTTTTCTGGCTTAATAAGAGGGACAGATTACATATAATGACCTGCCCAAGTATACCTGTACGTTTACTGCAGTATCTAATTATCTATCGTGTAATTCTTTAAGATATATGTGTACTATTATAGGTGGCGACTGGCGACTGGCGACTGGCGACTGGCGACGTTGATATAATATTGAAAGCCTATAACTTAGAGAACGACTATAGTCTGCATTGAGAATTGTCCGACCAAAATTGCATCCTGAACGTACTCAAGATCGATTTGTACAACAACAATGGGCCCATCCAGAGGTTCATAATGCTTACAAATAATTGCAAAATGTCGGAGCATCCTGGTTTCAAATAAAAATAATTGTTAATTTCTAATGGTATTTTTGTCCAAAAAAAAAAAAACAAGAGAGTGAATTCTTAAAATTATATTTAACGACCTTCTTTTGTGTGCGTTATATCTTGGAACTGGGAATGAGATCAACGTTAGACAAAGGAAAAAATTACATTGAAGTTTGTGGGAGTACAAATATCGAAAGCGGAAGCGAAAGCGCAATGGATATCGAAATTGGTACCACTTATATTGGTTGGAGCCAAATATATCTCAAATTCCAGTACCTTTACACCAACTTTGCGTTAGAGGCGAATATAGAAGATTGAATCTTCACACAATAAAGCCACAACCTTAATATTACGGTTTTGTTTACAAACCACACGAACGAGTACGTTGTGAGAAATGACTGATATCAGGGCACTTATCAACACAAGATAGCATCGAAGTTTAATCAACCTTTGTCTAACGCTAGCACAGGCAAATACAAGTTAGAAATTAAAATTTTACTCACGACTGAGTACCAGAATGACACAAACCAGCAAGCACTAAAAAAGTCCAAAAAACCTTCGATCTCCCTACCATTTACAAACACATGCTATTATTGAAATAATTGATTATTCTGAATGTCAAAGTTATCATGCTTCTGGTTTTCGTTAGTTAGTTCATCACAGTCAAGGCCTTGAGATTTTTTAAGTTGTGCGGTGAGTATCCACATGTTTGCGAGTTCATTCTCAAGGTACGCTTCTTTCTGCTTGGATTCGTCGAGTCTCTTCAGCAGTTCGGATTCCCTTTCGACCTTTTCGGCCATGGCAGCTTCATAAGATTGCTCTCTTTCACGGCTGAGGGCCAATTCTCTCTTGATATCAGAGGTTAAGACAGCACCTTGGGGTTTGACATAGCTCTCTCTCCGGCCATTTCTGCTGCTGGTCATGGCAGTTCGGCGTTGGGTTGGCAATTTCTTTTGGGCTTCAAGCTCAGAATTCAATCTTTCGTTTTGATTCATTAGCTTTGTAACCTCTTCTGACAGTGCCTTCAATTCAACAGCAGCAGCAGAAGCTAATCCCTTTGCATATGAACTCTCGTCTGCAAGTTTATTATTCTGCAGTTCTAGTTCCTTCTTTGCATCGGTGGACTCAGCTAGTTTCTTCTTTAGTTCTTCAATTTCACTTGCCTAAGAGGGGAAAAGCTAAATCAGAATTGCTTTTATATCAAAATGACAGGGACAATTCATGGCAGCAGACGGTCAATCCCTTGCCATTCATTTGGCATATTCAGCAGAGAAATGGAAATTTCTCTCAAAACAGAGTGTACTCACAAACTCTGAAAGACAAAAACATCCGTCGTAAGTCATGGAAGGAGTCAAGGAAGATATGATTTGAACCTGAGCTTGTAGAAGCAATGTATGAGTTGATTCTATTATCACTGCATTTTCTTTGCCCATCTGTGGTATTCGATTAGTTTCAGAAAAGCATTGCAAATCATCTGTCAGTGAACTGAAGCCTCCCCGACGTACAGCATTGGACAACTGTTGTTTTAAGGACACAACTGTTTCTTGCAATTCTTCACACTCCAAAGTCTGATACAACAAGTACGCTAATATATTTACCCAAAATGATGAGCCTTTAACACATTCTTGCAAATAGAGATGAAACAAGGTGGCACCTTTTGGTTCAGCTGCTCCTGGATTATTCGATTATCGGCAGCTTTGACCTGGAAATAAGAACGAAGCTATCTAATTAGGAAGTTCAACTCGTAGCGACTCCAGCTTCACGATCTACATGATAACAAGCCAGGCGCTGAGGATAGACTTAGTATAGACATCTTGAAAATATCCAAGGACCCAACCGGTAATGTGTCCTAGTTATCACATGAACCACCAGAGAAAGGAACAAATATTCCGTTCCAAAATTTGTAACAAGACTTATCTTATTTGTAACAAGACTTCAGATATGAACGTTATCTTAGAATTCAACCTACGGAATGAAAAATATGGTCCAGATGTACAAGGTGCAATACCTCCAGTTCAAAAGACTTCTGATTTAACTGTGCCATCAGTTCAGTGAGGGACTGTAGAATGAGATAACCATAACGTTAAGAGCGATGAGTTTAATTCGCGAAACAAAGCATTACTAGAAGTTGATAAAGTCTGTAATTACTAGAGATTCTTCAAATTTGTTGGAATCTGATAATTGTTTTTCCAATGAAGCTATTTGATCATTCTTTTTCCCAATTTCTTCCATCAAATTTCTGATCTCCACCTTAATCAAGAAAGGAGCTAAAAGTCATTTATGATGCCCAAGAATATTGGAACATGGACCAATATGGGAATAAGAAATTTTACCTGGATTTGCTCCTTCGGTTTTTCCGCAGCCTCCTCAGATAATCGTCTCAGAGCACTTTTTTGAAGTGCAACTTCACCTGACAAAATCTTATGCTGCTCTCTCAGAAGGTCAATCTGATCCACAGTCTTTATGCTGGTCTGTTGAAAATAAGATAGAGGATGAGATGGTTCACACACCAAACCTTATGGATCGATATGGATTATATTGTCTAGTGAGGCAGAAGAAATTCAACAAAGATTACATAAGTTGACTTGTTTCTATATCATCAAAGCACTTTGCTTACAAGAAAAACCATGGGAATTCGTGACTCTTACCAGTGGAGTCTCTAGTCCCGAATAATTATCCTCAGGCTCAAACACTTCATAATGTCTCGAGTTAGATAAATGGTTGGCAGAAGGAGTGCTTTCTGTGAGAAAGGACTGTGATTGCCTTGCTTCTATGTGGATATTTGAGCTATCAGCTTGAGGAGTTGAAGAACTGCTTGTTGATTTAACTCCACTTGACTTCTCACTAGAGCTTGCCAATGTCCCTATGCCACTATCTCGTTTCTATGATGGCACAAAAAATAAAGGGTTAGTTTATGAAGTGTGGAACTTTACCAGGGAACTGAATACAGAGATGGATAAATACGAAACATCTTAGACTGCAAAATCAATGAAAACCAAATGACGCATAGCACACACCCGTAACTTCAACCAGTTCAGCAAACCGTTCTTCTTTGTCCTTTTCTCTTCTTTCAATGGGTCATCTACAGTTTCAGCATTGCCATCAGGAGAAACATAGAGGTCCATACTTTCATCATCCAAGATGAGGTCTCGTCTTCTATGCGGAAGATAAGCAAGCTGCCAAAAGAATCAAATGGGAAAACCAGAAAATATGAAGTTCAGGCATTTTATAAAATCATATAAGGCACATGTAAGATTCATTTCACCCAGGTACAACATGCAGTGAAGCGATCAAAGAAAAAATGGTGAAAAAGATAAAAAGAAATGAACTCAAACCTCTTCTTCTCCAAAGGAATGTCTTCTTCTTGGTCCTGCACGGTGATGAACTCTTGGTGATTGTGAAGCTTTTGTTGAAACCAGAATAAGTTTTGTCAAACGCTGTATTCTCCCCATTAAAGCAGCTTTGGCGTCTTCTTCTTCTTCCAATCTTGACTGTAGTCGGACTTGACCGTCTTCAAGCTTTAGAAGTCAGACCAATACAGAGCATTAAATCATGTGAAGACATGGCAAATCATTTTATTCATAATGGAGTATTCCATTTAAATGGATTTTGGACTTCAAAGACTAAAATGGCTGAAATACCAAACAAATTGTGAGTAAAATGACAAGGTGAATGAGAATTCATCCATATTTTCGTGCAAGGATCCAGTGGAAAACAACATTAAGACGAAGAAACCTTTTTTTATCAAGTTAAGACTGTTCATGGTTATCTATAGATCTATTCTGGAATGTCAGCATTGGATTTTCCATTGAGCTAAAACATCTTAAAATATAAACTAAATAAAAAGTTGGAAACTCTTTGTATAGAAAGCTTTTCATTCTAGAAGTTCTTACCCCACAATTCCCTTTCCTTTACCAATGTTTCCAGCAGGATGATTTATCAAGACTTGGTTCTTGGTTCAAATGTCATGTAAATGCATTTGGAATATAATTGATAAGAAACGAAATATGGCTGCTATCAAGATTTTCAATGCATTCACTAAAATACAGCAGATATTGCCTTGAAAGTTATAATGAAAAAGGCAATAATTGACAGGAAGCAAGCATTTCATACACGCTTTTGAACCACATGACATCCCGAACTTGCATATAGCAAAATGTCAATCTCACACATCTCATGGCTACAAATGAAGCCAAGCATACAGACATTTTTTGTCAAACTCCTATGTAATACAGACAGCACACAGTCTGTTCCAGAAAGGAAAGGAAAGTTGAACAATTGCACACTCCCTTTATATGCATAAAATCAGTACATTTTGAAATGCAAGTTTACAACCAGATGACAAGAGTCGCCGGAATATAGTTTCCAAAAAGATCAAAATGAATTGAGACACTTGGGACAACACTCAGTATCAGGAAAAAAAGCCTCAAATGCTTATAAAATTTTTAATTCTGTTGCGGCAACAGTCAAGGTAGAATGTTTCTTCGACGACTTCTGCCACAGTAACATACTGGATTAAAAAAGAAGGTTAATATGCAGTTTTTTTGAACTTATTTTATCAAGTGAACTAGAAATTTCAAACAAAGTTCTAATCCCTCGGTTGATAAAATAAAATTCAGAAAAAAAGAAATTGTAGATTAACTATAGAAGCAAAACTTCACCGAAAATCACACATTGAGAACTCAACAGAACAGCATACCATTCCAAGGTAAAAAATAACATGTTTTCAATACGTTTCAAGAATAACAGATGTAAGAGACTCACAAAGGGATGGCTCACCTTCTGCTTTAGGAGAAGAATATCTTCACGCCCATCTTTCTTATGAGGAATTGTCACTATGCCTTGTTTCAATTGTTCCAATTCTTCCTTCAAACTCCGAATTTCATTTTGGTACTTTTTGATAAGTGATTTTTCATCAATTATCTGCATATGCACAAGGGTAATGCCAATTACATGGACAAAAAAGGATTTCAATATGGATATATTTAAAGATCAGACCTTGTTTTTTGCTGCTTGAATTTCAATGTGCTTTGCCCGATGGGCAAATTTCAAGGTGTTGTGTGTCTCCTCAGCACTGCTGGACGAGGGCGTGACAGTACAAATCAGCTGATGCAGAAATATAGAAAACATATAAGAAGGTGAGAACATATTTCCTTTGAGAGAATTGATAAGAAATCACACTATTAGGTAGAAACAGTTTTCACCCAACAAATTGCATATGCTTTCATTAAAATGACGAAAAAGCAGAAACTTGCACCCAACAAATTGCATATGCTTTCATTAAAATGACGAAAAAGCAGAAACTTGCATTCACTCTACTAAATATAGGAAACCAAGATAAGACTCCCCTTTTATTGGTGAATAACTCCATGCATAACCCATACACACAAAATAAAGGTATGACTCTTACAGATACACGCCCATGACCACTAAGTGAAGACTGAAGAAGCCTCGTTAATTTAGAGTCCCTGTAAGGTATGTGTGAAGACTTCCCATCTGTTAATTTTGAAATAACCTATTCAAACACAGATTGAATGATTATTAGCAAAAAAAAAACCAGAAAAAATTAAAGGAGAAAGGAAAACAAATTAGAAAGGAAGAAAATTTGATCTCATGCTACCCAGCAAGCAACAAGAATATCAGGAATTGTTGCTAGCAAAAGGCAAAAACAAGGTTTGTTTCAGAAAATAGAAACATTAGAAAAAAATGCATCGTTCTTAGAATCCTATTAGTCGATTTATGCTCGTAACTGGACAAATATGTATGCAAGTCCCCCATATTATTTGCATGTGGAGTTGCACTAATTCGTGTCTATTTTTTGCTAGAAGAATAATTTGTTTGGGTACATATACTACGTGGCTAAAATCAAAGCAGTTTGGGATCTTACAGTTCCAAGAGTCAGTAAACTCTTATTAATATAGGTTCCCTCTTTTCTACGCAAGCCTGTTGTTTCAGCCCTTGAGCTCTCAGAACCTGCCAGGTCAATGAGGTTCTGCAGGGATGAATATTAGAAATTAAAGATCAGAGATTTTTGGTTTAATCTAAAGAATCAACTTAATCAATGCCTTAGGGAAAAAAAATTCATTGATACATCGAGTAAATAAGCTAAAATTGTGAAATATTAGTGTACTAAGAGAAAACGCTAAATATGTAAAGTATATACCAATTGTGACAAGGTAACAGCTTCACCATCACTATTTTCTCCACATGGACTACTCTCTATGGTCTGTATAGCCAAGAAATTTAAAATATTTTCACATGATATGTTAACAGAAAAAGGAAAATAAACCACAAGAATTGCGGTCAATATAACATTTTGAAACAGAAACAACATATTTAATTACCAGAGTGAAGATTGTATGACTTCTGCTGCTGAGTAAATTGAAGAATGTCGAACCCACATGTCTGTGCTCTGTGGTCATCATTGAGAAAAACACAAAACAAATGCGCGCAAAAGTAAATATTTATAATTATAAATATTTGTTAATTTCTGTAGATAAAGCAGTTATTATGATCGCATAAGCAGTAATCCAGACCAATATTATCATTCAATACCCTAAAAATGTATGTCATGTCTACATGCGATATATGAACTTGCACCAGTGCACGAACAGCATGCTTGATTAGGACCAAATCCAAAAGTTTGCACTCCATCTTATACTGTAATCCATAACATATATAGAACAGGTTTGATAATAAATAAATGTGCAAAAAGGTTTACCTTCTCCTGCTGCTATAAGAGATAGGGCATGAGCAGGTGATAACACAACTTCTTCCTTCACTCCTTCAACAAAGGTTCCCTACAACCAATTAAACATAATCTCGTACAGCGTGCAGATAATTGCATAAACTCGGGTGGTATCTGATAAGTATTAAATGAATGAATTGTGCCTACTATGAACTTCATCTAGTCATTATTTGAGCAGTCCACTTTTAACATTCGATTCTGCCTATGGCCAATTTCTCGGACAAAATAAAAGCCAAATAAACTTCCGACAATTCAATTATGAAACTCCACAAGGATGTGAATGCTTCTAAGTTTCGGTTTTTATTCACCTCTTGATGTTTTGGTGTTTCCAAAAAGAAAGCATTATCCACAATAGATGATAAATCATTCCAAAATACACTGCAAGGGGTAGATTGGATTATATATATGACAACTGGAACATCTCGAAGGAGAAGCCATTGACATTTTTATAGCTTGTCGACCCTCAACAAGGAAATGCAAGAAAAAGACCAAGTACAAACTAACATTTGGAGACTACCAGGCTACTGCTTCTATATTCACCTCCAACCACCCTTCTATTAACAAAAGAGGCAGGTATGGCCTCTGAAAAGACGTACAATACACATTTGCCTGAAAAAGGCTTAACCAAGAAGAGTGTCAGAAAAAGGTCACTCATTTTTTTTGTTGTGTTCTGTATTTTTTGCCAACAAGCAACATCAGCACCTCCGATTGCAATTTGATTATGTGTTACACACTACTTAAATAATGTAGAAATAACTATTCTACATGGAACACAACACAAATGGAAACTTAATGCTCAGGAAAAAAACTTATATAACAAAAAATTGCATGTGGTTCTGTCTTTATCAATCTCTGATCTTTCCTGATCCTTTATGTTTCACCAAAGTCAATGGAATTCTCCACTCTTTATACCGAATAAATTTTTCTTAATTTAATAGAAGCAGTATAAAGTCTTTATTATCTCCATCATGCTTGAAATTTTTCCTTAATTTGATAGAAGAAAGTACTACGTCTTTATTAGCTCCATCATTCTCATTTTCATAAAAATCCACATTTTTCCTCAACTCCAATTAAGCTACCTCCAATATTTCTCAAGGGCAAGGCCGACTAGAAACATCTGAGATTCATTTATCTGGCATACATATTTTTATTCCAGATAAATCTCAATAACATGCATTATAAAGATTCAGACTATCTCACCACACGTTCTCTTCTAACATGAATCATACAAATCATCTCCAGAATTCCACACAGTGCTTTATGACGACAGTGCCACAACAAACCGTGCTTCCTTATAATTTATAAAACGAGCCCACGGTCACCAATCCCTCCATTTTATCTTTCATAAGCTCTATTCCAAAACCAATAGTATACGACAACTAGTTAATAGGATTTTGTAGCTAATGGCACTCA
The DNA here is from genome assembly GCA_001598015.1 of Dorcoceras hygrometricum. NCBI lineage: Eukaryota > Viridiplantae > Streptophyta > Magnoliopsida > Lamiales > Gesneriaceae > Dorcoceras > Dorcoceras hygrometricum. Next base: position 344,141 of record KV002472.1, read on the forward strand.
GTTATCTATATCAGCAGCTTTCGATCTTGGACTGCATCAATTAAAATTTTTTATTCTCTAGAGAAGGGAAAGTTTTGATAGATGAATAATGGTTAAACATAACACATTTCACATTGACAAAGAGATAACGAATATTTCAATTACATGAAAATACTTTATTTAAAAACCTTGTTACAGAAAACTTAGAAACCAACTTGTTCTTCCAAATCAATGGAGCACACACCAAGGAGAGCACCCTTACTCAGTGAAAGAAATGGTACAGAAATATCGAACCGGACACACATGGTACGTTGTTTCATTAAAACAACAAACCACAGTTGACATGAACTTTTCGTCAAAATATCTTCGTCTTGATAGGACACTACATAATGATAACCACTGCAAAAAATGCGCATATTCGACCATTGAAAGCCTAATTGAGATTAAGAAGAATACGTTGTTAACCAATAACCACGCAGTTTCTATTTGTTTCAGAAAAACAAAAGAGAGAAGATGCATTATAAAAAAGTAACTAACTGATTTGTAGGAGGGAAAGTCTTATTATTGAGTTTAAGCCCAGAATTGTTAAAGATCAAAATCCACTAATCAATGAAAAAAAGGATCACCTGTGCATCTTCTCTTATTCTCAAGTTTTGTCCAGCTGGATTCAACAAATCATTGACAACCTGGAAAAAGAAAATGAGTGAAGCATATTGAAGATTCTCCATCTTGAAAACAAAAACCTAGAAATAAAAGAATAGAGAAGAAAACGGAAATCACGCCTCAGGTTAAAGTGAAATTCAGGATAAAGGAAGAAAGATGCTTTCATAGATTGAACAGATACATCCAAGTAATGACTGACCAGACAGGAGCATTATAGAAATAGGACAGATTTGACAATTCTTTTCTACCTAATTAAATTGAAATGTTGGGGAAAAAAAGGGAGCTACGGAAAGTTAAAGGATGAATATGCGTCATAGACTTCAATAGGACGTGGGATACCAAAAATAGATGATAAACCTAGTAAACTAAATTAACTGCTGACAGAATATTGAAGTAATTCAAGTTACTTTCCAATCCTTTGTTTTTATTAAGTTCCATATGATAACAAAAATGAGCCCAGGAAAGCAGATTCATCAAAAACCTGGAGATGGCTAGAGTCTAACCTCATTGTAGATTTCCAGATAAGAGACACGTAGGAGAAATTCTCGACTTGGAGTCTGAAGCAGTCATAAAAAAATACAAGTTTAATCAGATTATAATGCGTCAAGAGTTGCAACTGAGAGCAAACCATTTCAGGTACCTCTTGAATTATGCTAGAAGCATCTTTCACAGCCAATGGAATAATACCAGGAGACCTCTGATCACCCTATGGTCCAGAAATTACAACCATATTAAATAATGCGTTTCTGCCACTAAACTCTTGGTGTATGAGAACTTAATTTACAATTCATCAGTGGTTATTCATATGAGCGAACGAAGAGCAAAGAGAATGTGGGATTTGTCATGGAAGCTCCCGGAGCGAAAAAAGCATGCAAGCTTAATTATGCATCAATTTAAACAAAGAAGAAGAATTCAGCAAATAAATACACTGAACTGAATACCATGCATATCAAACAGAAGAAATTTGCAAGACACTAATTCAGTTATTCTAAATAAACTCCTCGGATGTATAGCTTTTTGAATTTGAATTTCGTACACTATCCCTAGTTAACCACTGCTTCAATAATAGGAATTGAAGCTGTTTAACCTCATGATCTTTTAAGTTAGAAATACTTAAGTCATGGCATATTTCTATGCACTTGTGATTTTTGTTACCAATTGCTCTCAACAAAAGCATTTAGAATTGCATGGCTCAGGCAATATTGAGATGCAAATGCAAGAAAGCTAGTTAACCTGACTTCGGAACATGTCATGCCGTTTATCAAAATGGAGAGTTGACACACATTTTAATCTGGAGACATGAGATACCATAGACCTAGCAACTCAACCAGTTAAAACAAAGTGAATATGGATCATTTTAAGAAAACAGAACAAGAAAGTTTCAAGATAAAGCATTCAAATAGAAGAAAACTTCCATGAGAATTACTGATATGTCAACACATAAAACATAAGGAGACTAACGAAAGGCAAGAAGAAAGTTCCCTTACATGCATTGTGTGCGTCTTTCCGCTACTAGTAACACCATATGCAAATATTGTACCTATAATTAGAAATAGAGAATAAATTTTCCTGAAAATAAAGTTAACAATGCTACTTTAGGGAGCTTCTCGCATGGATTGGTTGTAACATCCGTATTCCGATCACGTAAACCACATGCATGAGTTAAATGTTTTGAATGATTTACTTGCATAGATGAGAATTCTAAATATTATCTATGATTTTATTTACGAGATTTAAATGCGTTTTTTAAGGCCATGTTGTTTCAGATGAATATTCGATGTCGTATCGCGGAAAGGAGATCGGGTACGATTGAGGTGACTTTTAAATGTTCCAAAAAATTACTTTATAGAGCTTAGGAGACAAATATTTTTTAATGATAAATTTAAAGTTTTGAATACCGGATAGATGAAAATTTATTTCTTTGAGCATTTTACCCAGTTAGCCGATTTTCGGGCAAAAAGCGGGTAAGGTGAAAATTATAAAAAAAATTGGAGTACAAATATTCGAATTTAAGCCATGTGGTAAACTTATCTAGTGAGTGTGGTTAAGATATAATTTGGGCTTGAGCAAGGGCATATAAATATTAAAGCCTAACGGGCCTAAATAATACCCAAAAGCCTATTTGTTTACACCTTAAAAGTTAAAACCTTAAGGGTTGCATCCCACACATCTTTCCATCAGATTTTCTCCCTAGCAGTCGACATCCAATTTAAAAAAAACGGGAGCAGCCAAGACATTCAAGAGCAAAGGAGTGGTAGAAATCGTCTCAAGTCTCGCCCCGACGCATTCGTGTATTCACGATTAGGCACGTTTTAAATCTTCTTTGCTGGCACAATCAGATTATAATACGCATGATTTGATGTGCATATGCACGAAAGATGTTTTAAATTCGTCCCAAATCTGCATAAAACGAATTTCTTGAAGATCCATGACAAGTGTGATGCTATAAGATGTTTCTTGGGTGTTTCACCATACTGGCCAAATCCAAAGGTGGCTGCTACCTTAGGGTCATTTAGATTGATGTTTTGAGGCTGATATAAGTGTCTTAGGTGAGAGAATGGTTCTAGCCATGTGGTTTAGGTCCGATTCGAACTGTGTTCTGATATGATAGGTCGTGCTGGTCTGATTCAAACTCTATTCTGATCTGATAGGCCATACTGGTCTGATCCGAACTCTGATCTGATAGGTCGTGCTGGTCTGATTCAAACTCTGTTCTAATCTGATAGGACGTACTGGTCTGATTCGAACTCTATTATGATATGATAGACCATGCTGATCTGATTCAATGTTCTGATCTGATAGTCTGTGCTGGTATGATTCGAATGCTGTTATGATCTGATAAGCCGTGCTGCTAGTCCGAACTCCGATCTGATCTCTTCTTATCTGTTTGATCTGATACATTTTGTTCTGAATTGATCTAATCTGCTCCAAACTGCTTAGAGCTTACAAGTTGCCCTAGTCTGATCTGTTCCATTTCAAACTGTAACTAGTCTGATTTGCACTTCAAATCAGGTTTGGTCTGAGCCGCTCTTCTTAAATGAGCTCAGCTTTTCGTTCATACTTAAAGTCTTAAGTGTCAGCTCAAGTCTGTTCTGATATACTTCCAGCAGACAATCGAGTAAACTGATTAGGAGCGAAAAATCAAGTTGTGTTCATCGAATTAAGATCTGATCTGTTTCTAAATCCACCGGTTTGGCCGTGTATGTGTTCCCAGTGTCTTCAAAAAAAAAAGAGGGAGAGTTTTTTTTTAGCGGACCATTTAGGAGGCAAGTCGGGACAGCATATAGCGCCGTAAGAGGTCATGGCAGCGCAACGATGATATCCGAACATTATGATTTTGGCCTCTAAACATGTTTGAGATGTGTAAAATCATGTTCTCTAGGTTTGGGTTGATTGTGATGAGTTTAGGCTTGTCCGGGACCCGTTGAGACCGGCCAGTGTCCGAGTATTCCGTTGAGAAGCCTAGAACGATTCCATTGTCGTTAGATAAATATCTATTTTCTAACACATTGAAAACATGTTTATGTGCAGCAAGTTTATGAAAATGAATGATGAATTTTTATGATGTTAATGGCATGATGTGTGACTTCGATGTTTTAAAAGAACAGAAAGACAATTATTTTGAGTAATGCTAGTTGACTGTGACCAAGATGTAGAAGAATATGGTGACTACGGTGCATGAGGGTTGTAGAGCCATATTAGAGGATGATAGTGACTATGATGCAAAAGGCCTGTAAAGCTATTCCAGCCTAGTACTATGGTTTATAGCTGGATCAAATGAACAGAATGGTCCCATCAATTAGCAAATTTCACCAAAATGTTATTTTGAGGATTTATGTTACTTGCATGCCATGAATGCATATTTTAAGGATTTGAGATTAAAGTTTATTTAAAGCATTTTGACGATGACGTTTAAGTTCATTTAAAGTTCTGATGTTGTACTTTAAATGTATTTTTTAATATCGATATTTTGATGGTGGATGTATATTTATTACTCGTTATAAAGGTTTGAGCTTGTTGAGTCTTTAAACTCACTAGATCTGATTGTGTGCAAGAGGAAGTGATGTAGAGGTTCGAGGTGTCGACGCTTGAGGAGCTCGGACTCAGGCAGTGCACTCTGGAGACCTTTAGCTTCCACATTAAAAAGAATTTATGAGGTTTTTATGAGAGTTTTTGGAAGCAAATTTACAATACAAAAATTCTACGTTCTAAAAATCGGCCCAGGCGGTCGCCTAGGCGCTAGGCAGAGGTCAGGCGCACCGAAAAAGGCTTGATCGGCCAGCCTAGGCGGCGAGGCCGTGTACTCGACCTTGGCGCCGCTGAAAATCACCTAGGCGCTGCAAATCTGGGTTTCAAATTTTAAAACAAAAAAGAACAGGCCCATGCGCCAAGAAAAAATGGCCAGAAAAGGCCCATTTGGCCATTGAAAACAAATATTGGCCCTAGAAGGGGCCGATTAAGAACAGAAGTAGCCGATTAAGAACAAAAAACGGACAACAGCCGCGTCCGTGGAATCCGCCTAGCGGCGCCTAGTCCCCGTCCAGGCATCCTAGGCGCTTGGCACTGGACTAGCACCCGACTAGCACCTAGCGAAATTTATAACATTGCAAATATTTTGAGATTAACTGCTTTTGAGACACCAAAGTTTATCGTTCGACATGACGTTTATTGGGTTCTGATGCATGATATTTACCTTAAAGTTTTGAGATAAAAAACTTTACGAGATAACGTTATTTGATTTTATGTTGCATGAAAGTTACCTCTAAGTGTTGCGATACTTTCAAAAAAACAAAAAACAATAATAATAATTCGTCTTTATTTAAAGAAAAACATTTTAGAAAAGTTGGGTCGTCAAATAGGTTCCCTTAGTTTCCAAAAATGTATGAATTCTGTCACTTGGATATGGCATCTTCAACTATTTACTCTTTCATTGCTCTATACTTGAGATTTACGGGACAAGGTAAGATTGTATGTGTAGCTCCACAGAGCACTATAAAACGGTTCAAGAAACATATAGGGAAATGGCATGCATCACCAAGCAAGAGTTCTAGCAATGTCTTACATTGCTTACAGCATTTGGACTACTAGGAATAACTGATTTTTGTTGGAGCCGAAACTACTGTTGAATAATTGATGAGATCAAAGTACGTCACTAGGGGTTTGCATTATCGTTTGTCGACTGATGCATACTTAAATGATAATAGTTCCTGTACTTGTTTTAAAATGCAATAGCTTGGGTAAGTTTCATAGTATTTTATACTGTACAGTTTTGATCATCAAAATCTTACTAATAAAACAAACATTGCAACAATTAGATCAATTTTTCTTTTTAATGAGTTTTTGTACTGTTGACCACACAAGCATAACCAGTGGTCCTGTTGAGCGACCTTGAGCCAGCAATTCACTACATTGAGCATAGATGGGCAGCCAATACGAAAGAATTTGGACTGCTTGTTTTTTCTTTTGCAACATATATTAGCAGTTTCCGTACCTTTTAGTGGTACATCTAAAACAGAAAGTTGCTTTGGAGGATATGTGTATTAGCTTAATAGAGCAGTGCAAAAAGTGCATACCATTTATTCCATCCATTGCGCCACTCACAACATGCTGAGCAGCAATATCATACACATGCCTTGTTGTGGTTGTAGGACCAAAAACGCGATCTGGTAATTGTCACACACATAAAACTTCAGGGTAGGACCTTAATGTCTAAAACAGGCTTATAGTAGCATCGCTTATATTAGTGACTAGATTCCTAGACCATCACATAATCAAAATACAACAAACATATCAACCCCAGTGCCCGAGCTCCCAGAAATTACAAACGAGCCATACCATATGCGTAAGCAATTGACTGGTTATTCTCATTCCGTGCTATAGAATCCCCATCTGCATACCACGCAATCTCCTCTCCATTTCGAATTTCCCTCGGACTGCACAACAAGAGCACTACCAAATCACCATAAAATTTGGAAAGAAAAACCAACCGAACTACAGGATTTCACAACTTTTATTTACCTGAGTGGGCGAAACCGCAGTGTGACATTGATATTCTCTTTAGATCTCTCGACATCCAAAGATGCACTTTCTGAATAGAAGAGGTGGGGTTTACTTCGAGCAGATGATGATGCTGGTGAACTCAGACTGTCAGCAGATGGCTCGAGGTGTTGCCGAGAAGATGAAGTTGTTGAAGACGTTGGAGAGTTGTTGCTGATCGAAGCTGTTTTTAAACTAGGCTTTCTGGGCTTCAATCCATGTATTGTAGCCATCTGTTTCACCTCCTAACAGAACATACCAGAAAAAATAAATAAACCAAATGCCTTCACAGTTTAAGTGTTTAACTGACGAACCTCACTTTTCCCCCCTTTTACATCAAAAGCTCCAGGTGTACGCAAACTAAAAAAGAGAAAAAATCCTCGTCGAATTACAAAATGCAAGCATGACTAAAAAATAATCTCTGTAAAATCCTCCTCGTATATTCAAAACACAAACAGAAATCACATTAAAAGCGACTAAAAAAACACATTGAGATTCGAGGATCACCTAAAATAATAAAATACGTCACATCAGCTCAGCTCAAAAAGTGGATGGTAAACGGACAAAATACAACCGTCAATTCACAAACAACCGCCGAATGCAGGCTGCGAAAAATCGGAGATCTTCTAAATAATCGACATTCTCACCAAAATGAACCCCGATTATTCACTCTCTCCTTTCCTCTGACATACATCCCGCTCCACCCGCGCACATTTGCTCAAAGAATGGAAATGTTGTTGATTGGCGGAGAGTTTAGGTAAAGAATTTGTATAAACTTGCCTTGGAAGCGTTGCTCTATGATGAAAGGCAGGCATCCAATCTCCCCCCCAGCACTTGATTGAGCTTTCTGACCCCCATTTTGTCAGAACCAAACTATTTCTTTCCTCTTTTGTGCTGCGAAAAAGGGAAAACTTTTGGGGTGTAGAATAAAAATGAAAAACAAAGGAAAAAGGCAAGTGAAGATAAAGAAAGAATAAAAGCAAAGGAGAGTGGGGGAGAGTAGAGAGAGAAAGTGTTGCCGAAAAAGGAGGGACAGAATGAGGACGCCACCGCCAGTTACGTTAAATTGTATGCATTTGTTCTACGTATTTTGACGTGATTAGTGATTAAAATTAGTATCAAAGATCAAAATTTTGAGACTCTTACGTAGGGCTTTTTTACTATTTATTGTAAAATAATAATATATATATATATAAAGTTGATAATGTGGGCCCACAATGAGCGCCTGTGTCGACGCCTGGAGATGCTCAGCCGAACATCTCATGAAATTGTGGAGATGTTCGGCTGAGCATCTCCAGGCGCCCACACAGACGCCCATTGTGGGCGTCCACCACATCATGCCTATATATATATATATATATAATATTTCGGACCAAAGATAAAAATAACTCCACTCTTTCGTTGCTTGTTCTTTTGTATGATACAATAAAAAAGAAAACTACTTTATTGGAAAAGGAAAGAAAAATTCCTATGTTTCTAGTATTCGTAACAATAAATTGTCATTACTTAATCAATAAACGATTTATATTTCGAAGATATTTAAATTTAATATGTGATTTGAAAATCGGGTGTTTTATTACAATAATGAATTTTGGGGTATAATCTTGCACCTTAATCAATAATAGCCTAAAGTTTTTTTTGGACTTTCGAAATAAAAGCAATGTATTATTTACTAATCGATTTTAATTTTTGACCGATTTGTCATGTTTTCGATTTTATATGACTTTTCATATTATTTGGTAAACATGTTGAGTTAAGCGTACATGAATGAGAGCAGTACTGGGATGAGTGATCTTCTTGGAAGTTCTCATATGTCAAGCTGCTGACGTTTTGCCGTCTGATCTGGTTGGTCATGTGAGCTGTAAAAGTATGATGTCAGATTTTAATGGGTAATACTATCTCTGCTGGGGATAATACCGGCGGTAGATGAAGGGTAAGACTGATCTCTAAGGGAATTGAGACATCCGGACTCATAGGCCTAACAGTTCATCCCTAACACATAAAATAGGTGCACTCTGCACTGCCATATTATAAGGAAATAAAGTTGCACCTTGACTAACAGCTATAACTTTTGACTTAGTGGTAAGCAATTGATCCTAACAAAACATGTATATGTTTATCTACATAAATTTTCGAAACTCATAAGAGTTTTTTAGATATTTTATTGAGAAAAGACCATTATATCTGACTTAATTTTTTTGGATTTTCAAAATAAAATCAGCATGATGGAAATAGAAACTCATGCAAACATCAATTTATGGATCGAAACCAACAGATTACGTGCATTAAAATCTATTTGAAAAACAGCACACAGTAATCAACTACCAGATCGCGTCTAAACTGGTCCAGCTCGAATCCGCGCTGCGAATTTTTTGAAAAGATAATTAAAAAAATCTGAAAGAATTTCACCGGGTAAAAAAATCTGGTAGTACCAGTGGGTTATCTCATTGTAAACAAAATCATTTTTTATTTAGATATGCACAATTAATAAATGTCAGCGTTGAGGATATGATTCCACATAATTATTATATCTTGTGTTTGGCCCGAATTCTCATTATTATTGAAGTTAAAGACCATTATATTATTCATATTTCCCAATTAACTGTCCAACCGTATTAAATTAATCCAGTATAGTCCCTGAAGATCAAGTATCTCAATGTGAAGATATTAAGAAAGAGAGGATAAAATTGAGAGAGGGTGGCCGAGAAATTAAAGAGAAAATATATAAAAGACGATCTCACCTTCCATAGTGGTTGACAATTATTCGATCAAACACTCAACAACCCAACAAATGAGATTGGTCATACATACACATGCATCTTCAGAACAAACAAACTGGGACAGAGACACTTGCCTTCCACAATTTCACCAAGCGGGACAGAGCTGAAAATTAAAACGAACTTGTAATATTCTTTTATATATATATATCCATATCTAATCTACCTGCTAAAAGCAGAATGAAAAAATCGAAACCAATTAATTAACAAGCTAGTGGACAAAACTTTCTTGGAGTATTGGTAACCCAATCATATTCCTGCCAGATGGAATGAAGTTTACTTGCTATTGATCGAAAAAGAGAATAAATTGGATAATTCGAAACTGTAGCAGGTGTTGTGGGCCATCTATTACATTACCTAGAGTTATGGATCAGGTACTGTTAGCAACTGTCTGCGCAAAACATAAATGTAACCTTGTTCATCATTAAAGATCAGTTTCCCAAAAATAGTGGTGGAGATTTTGCTCATATCCCTCCCTTTGTCAATTGTTTCTTTACAAGATATTCTAAACTGAGCAGTCACTGGCTCACTGCTCATATATCTTATTTCTAAATGCTTCAATTAATCTAACGTTCACGAGGTTTATGTAACTGTCTCAATTCATGTATAGAAATCTAATCCAAATCCCCATATGTGCAGTAGCTTTAAAGGAAACACTTCCTCGGGATGATTCTCTTCTTGGGAGATGGATTACCTTTCTACAAACTTAAAACCCGGTTTTCGGGTCTGGGGCAGCCATTTCTGGATCGTTTCAGGTGATACACAAAGATCACATCATGACACAAATCTACCACACAGAGACCCTACCAACATCTATAGATAGACCAAGGGAGGGATTGGCCGTATTAAACAAATCGGCGCTGGCCTGTTGTCGAAGACAGCGAATCAAACTCTGAGGTCGGACGTTTCTTAGCTGTTGCATAGCATACAACTGACGTACGTTACATCTTCACTGTACATGCATGCACACATGATCATTAACCAATATTTACTTGAATACATATTACCTACATAAATAGTGAGGTTCATCAAGGGTTGTCAGCAGTTTCTTCTTAGGATAAAGTAATTGGAAGTGCATATAGAGAATGAAAAATCGCATGAACTTTGCTCACATGCAGCTGAACGGTTGAGTTCATTCTATCCCAGCCGGAGGCACAATGCCCCGACAGAAAAGATCGACTTCGGGTCATTGTTCTTCTTCTGCTTCATACAAAAATTGGGCGCCAGAAGAAGAAAACTCAGGCACAATCCTATGGTAAGTTGGGAACACATTAAAATGAACATGCTACATAGCTTTGAATATTGGGGTTTGTTAATGATGTTGAGATGATGAGATCAGCCGGTCATTGATTTTAAACGATATTTTTAAATGGGCCTAGTTTTCCTGAACATGGTTGCTGGGCCTTTCGGGCAACCATCGGTGGAACTTTACGAAGTTGGGCCGCTCCGTTAAGGTGTATATATTTATGAAATTCATATTATGTAACAGAACAAAAATTTAATGAGATAATCATGCAAAATGGACCTAAATGCGATTTCCATTTGTGAATAAGGTGTAATTTTCTCAATCTCATGAGAAGTAGGATAAAGTGTTACAATGTAATTTTGTTTTCCCAAAAATATATTCCTTCAGAATCAGACCAAAAAGTTCTCTCTTCTTTTGAATTCCAAATGACTACTTTTCATGTTCACATTTTCAATCTGATTAACCAATACTTTTAGTTACCTTTTCTTTATTTTTCACATTTCATATATATATATATATATATGTAATATAAATATAATATCATGGAAATGGACGTTGTCTGTAGCTATTTAGGTCACCACAAGTAGTTAATCTATGCAATCAGTAGACATTCACGTAGCTGCAAACATGTACATGTGTCATAGACAAACGAAAAGGAACAAATTTATTTGTAGCTAGCTAGCTAGGTAACCACAATTAGTTATATATATATACACACACGCTTCGGTCACAAATGCATATATATATATATATATATATATATGCATTTGTGACCGAAGCGTGTGTGTATATATATATAACTAATTGTGGTTACCTAGCTAGCTAGCTACAAATAAATTTGTTCCTTTTCGTTTGTCTATGACACATGTACATGTTTGCAGCTACGTGAATGTCTACTGATTGCATAGATTAACTACTTGTGGTGACCTAAATAGCTACAGACAACGTCCATTTCCATGATATTATATTTATATTACATATATATATATATATATATGAAATGTGAAAAATAAAGAAAAGGTAACTAAAAGTATTGGTTAATCAGATTGAAAATGTGAACATGAAAAGTAGTCATTTGGAATTCAAAAGAAGAGAGAACTTTTTGGTCTGATTCTGAAGGAATATATTTTTGGGAAAACAAAATTACATTGTAACACTTTATCCTACTTCTCATGAGATTGAGAAAATTACACCTTATTCACAAATGGAAATCGCATTTAGGTCCATTTTGCATGATTATCTCATTAAATTTTTGTTCTGTTACATAATATGAATTTCATAAATATATACACCTTAACGGAGCGGCCCAACTTCGTAAAGTTCCACCGATGGTTGCCCGAAAGGCCCAGCAACCATGTTCAGGAAAACTAGGCCCATTTAAAAATATCGTTTAAAATCAATGACCGGCTGATCTCATCATCTCAACATCATTAACAAACCCCAATATTCAAAGCTATGTAGCATGTTCATTTTAATGTGTTCCCAACTTACCATAGGATTGTGCCTGAGTTTTCTTCTTCTGGCGCCCAATTTTTGTATGAAGCAGAAGAAGAACAATGACCCGAAGTCGATCTTTTCTGTCGGGGCATTGTGCCTCCGGCTGGGATAGAATGAACTCAACCGTTCAGCTGCATGTGAGCAAAGTTCATGCGATTTTTCATTCTCTATATGCACTTCCAATTACTTTATCCTAAGAAGAAACTGCTGACAACCCTTGATGAACCTCACTATTTATGTAGGTAATATGTATTCAAGTAAATATTCAAATATTTATATAACTTCAATACTAAAAAGTGTGAAAATATACACAAATAAAAAATTTGCGTTGGTTAAATTGAGATATATTAATACATGATAAAGACAAAGATTCGTTCAAATTGAACAATTTTGAAAATGGAGTGATTAATCTTAAGTGTATTAGAGAACTATAAACAAAGTTAAGAATTAATTGAAGGACAATGAAAAGATTAATTGTTGGAAAATGGGTAAGATTCAAATTAATTTATCGAGTTATAACCGTCCGATGAAAGTCGAAGTTGACTTGAAAACTTGAATCTACATTTCGAGTATATATTTTTGGAATGGTAATTTGCTCAAATCGATTTTTACGTGAATGAGAAATTAATAAAGCAATTAAAACTCATTTACTGGGAATTGTGCAGTTGTCCCACATCGGAAAAAAGAGCGTAGTCAAACCTTCCTTATATATGACTTCGTATTATGTGTAAATAATTAATACAAGTTAAAATAGACGTGAGAAGATGCCTCGGGACGAGTAGGTGCAAAGCACCTACGAGCCAAAGCGCGCCGGAGCCGGAGCCGGCGCACGTCGCAGGTCGCAATGGGCGCTTTGAGGTGCACTTGAATAAAGAAATAGTGTTCAACACTATCATCGACGATCATAATTCTGCATTTGAATAAAAAGTTCCTACATTAATTCCTTTCGTTTTTTTCTATTATAAATAAATAAATATTATTTGAGTAGAAATTTGATAAATTTAACAGAATATCTTTTTCCTGAAGTACTTGATTTTTTTTTTTGGTTATGATAAAAAAATAGAAAAAGGGAAAATATTTGAGGATTTTAGGATTTAAAGTCACATAAAAAATAACACTAAGTAGTGTTTAAAAATATATCACTACTAGGCTAAATTCTCATTTCAATATTTACCGGGGCAAATATATAAATAGATATATATAACACGTACACACACACAGGAATATTTTGCTACCCAACAGGTGGAGAGCATCACATGTACATATGACACACTGTGATGATGCCACATATACAATGTAGTGTGATGGGGAGAGTTTGTTAAGAAAAGATAATCTAAGTTTTGAATGGAACAATAGTGGTACATTTCAGAATAGAAGAGGAGCTTGTGTTGATCAGGTTATGATACTCAGTCTAAGAGTAGTTTCGATAGGTAGATTAGAGTTTAGTTAGATAGTGCCGCTTAGAACAGATCAAATGAGCGAGATAGAACAGAATGTAGAAACTAAGAAGAACAGAACAGTGAGAATGTCAACAGATCGTATCAGAACAAATAACAAGTTTTTGACTTCAAAAAAGAATTTACGGACGTCGGAACAAGTAAGACACCAATCGATATATTGACAAAACTGTTGAAGTACGAGAATTGTATTACAGAGCTAAAAAGGAAATCATTTAATTAAAAAAGTACGGAATATACGGAATACATTACATATGCATATATAATAAGATCCACATATGTGAGTTGGTTAAATACAAATGGACTGAATCAAAATAATCAACCCTCGGTTTAATAGTGGGAGCATATGTATCCAAAACATAAGTTGTTCCATTAGCCGATAACAAACAGTGTTGAAAACGAACACACTGATAAGGAGCTTCCCCTGATCCATAAATAGTTTATTTTTTTCCTATAATTACTTAGATATCGAAGGAGATAAATGGATGCAATACATTCCACTTGGAGAGGTTAAGTTAATAAAACTGAAGCAAGTTATGAATCTGAAAAGAAAAGGAAATTCGGTAAAATATAAGAATGGGGACCATTTTAAATAATTCCAAGAAAGAGTAATTGAATAGGTAAAGTACAAGAGGCCCACAAAGTGCATTTACTCGACAATTTTCTATTCCTTTTTTTATCCTCAAACGAAAATATGCGTGTAATGTGTATATGGTGGTATCGTCAAGTCACTATATTGCACCGTCATCTGATAACGATACCAGAAATGATTGCAAAAACTCGGGAAGAAGGGCCACCATACCCACTTGTTTGGGTAAAATAAAAAAATATAGAATTAATGTTTTTTAACACAATAAAATAATAATTAATTCCTAAATTACGAAAAATATGAACTTTTATCATGGATTTATATATATTCGTCCCCTTGTAATTTTGATTTTCTGCATGGATAAAATTTTTAACCATTTTTTTGTAAGTAATAAGGATGTTACTACATAAGTCGGCCTCTGATTAGTCTTATTGGTATCTATATTCCTGTTTTTTCCCCAATGATTGAATCTATAGTTGCCATTCTTTTCTACATAAAGAAAGAAACTATTGACATTCTTATTTGGTAATTAATAATAAGAAAAAGAAACATATATGATAGGTGGTGGCACGTTAGGTCGACATCTAAAAGCCAGGAACGTGGACCATTTGTTAGTAGTTATGTAGTGAATGGGGGAACAATATAAAGCGTAGATGTTTGCCTTACAACTACCAAAAATATGTTCCGATTTCACAAGTAGAAGTTTCAATTTATTTTTTAGACATTTATTCGTATAGAACTATTTTAAATTTGAAATGTTCATGGTTCATTGAATATTGTGGGCAGCTGGGCATTGCATTAATTCAAACTATGTGCTAAAATAAAATAAAAGAAGAATAAATGCCCATTTTATAACTATCCCATCCATCGAGAAAATCTTTGCAATTACAATAAAAGTGATCCTTGGACATTTCTTTGAAATTAGTTTTGGGTGCCTTCAATAGCAGATTCTATAATTAGATTTTACTTAACTTCATTGAATTGAATTGGAATTCATAAACCAGCGAAAGTTTTATCATAATGATAATTATAGGAAAAAAGATAATAGCTTTTAGTAAAACTGGTTGCTCTAATCTTAGAATTGATATCAGAGCCATCAGGTCACGAGTTCGATTCCCCTGGAGTGCAATGTGTGCATTGGGGAGGGGGCGGGGTCCATCTGTTGAGTAAGACCCCTATGGGCCTCTGTCTGGGTTGAAGGAACTATGACATTTCTCCCAGCATCGGATGTGCCGGGTGGCATATGGGTTATAAGGTTAGAGTTGGCCCCTTACTACCAGCTATAGCTTTTAGTAAAACTGGTTGCTCTAATCTTAGAATATTTGGCGACATGAACAATCCAAGTGGCACAGATGTAGCCGTAAATCGAGATTTCATTGATTAGCTATTTATTATGTAAATTAATTGAGTTATATTAAATATGTTTTTATTCCAAATAAGTTGAGGGAAATTCTGTTAATAATAAAAAAAAAAAACCATGTTTGCCTTAGTAGAGCTTAATTATCACGTTCCACAGATATATCATTGATGCAAATTATTACAGAAAATTAAACAAACTTGATACAATATCGATCCAAGAATTTGAGGTAGGGCTTCAATGTGACCTTTAAATTTTTCAATAAGTTATTGATTTCTACTGAAAAAATCTCTACATGTAAATGAAATCAAATAGAAAACCACTGGTCAAACCCAAATTGCTAAACAATTTAATGTGACTTTATTTAGGTTTTACTAGTTTTGTAGAGACAACAATATTATTATATTGGCACATATGTGTACTCCGTCTCCGAGCGGATCATTTGGTCGAAAAGCTTACACGCACGTTAGTAAAATATATAATGTCACTATCCTTATAGATATTTGAATCTTGGTAGCAGCACATGAATCCATTGCTTTCTCTTTAAATGCTCCATTTGTCAATATTTGTATTTTCCGAGTTGAGAAAAGGAGAGATCGCGAGTTCGGACCAAAATGGTGTAGATTGTGGGTATGGTTTAATGCAACATCTGAAAAGATGCCCCTGTGGTCCAAATATTGAGTTGAAAGACAACAATACCGATGGGAATAATTTTGCCATCAATCTTAATTTTAACTAAAATGGGTTTTTTTTGGTTGGGGGCGAGGGCTGATACTGTGAACACCTATTGTAGGTACCTGAGGATATGACAACACCAGAAATGTCACATCACCAGTTGTCAATACAGGTGTCCACGATAGGTGATTATAATATCAATTTTGTATAAATATAATATAAGATCAATAGACATGTGTGTTTGAATTTTTATTTATTTGGTTTTGTGGGCTCCCTATGTTTTGTGCAAACTGGACTTCTGCCTATTTTTTGTTTCCACAGTACTACCTAGTTTGCTCCTTAAATTGCTATTTCAGCCAAAAAATATTACCGACCCATGTTATTATATACTCCATCAAAATAAAAGTGGGTGCTGAGTAACATGAGGTGGGTCAATTCAGACGTATGTCAATTTTTTTAAGTACGTTTTATGCGCTAATGATCAATCCAATATAATATATATGTTCATGCGATGAGAAAATATAAGGGGGAGGGTGTGGGCCGCGGGGACCAATATTTGGTTTTAATGGAAGATTCAGTATTATCGGGTTAAGATATTTTATATTACTGAAATGTAAACAGGACACGCGTCTGGTCATTTAAAAACTTCGAGATGTAACATTTAAAGAATCGCTAATATATCACGTTTTTCATATATCGGCGGAAATACTTTTCTTAGTGTGGAAGAGAGATTATTAGTAATAATCGCTCTATCGTTTGTGTTGGTCATAATTGGGACAACTCCAGATGAGGATATTAAATAGGAAAATAAAATGGACATCGGAATTTTTACGTAAAAAAACTCCTAAAATAGGGTAAAAACCGTGAATAAGATGAAAAATACTACTATAATTTTTTGAGAAGTATATCATCCCACTGTGTTTCAAAAAGACAAATATCTTCCTAATATAGGAGAAACCTAGCTCACAAATATTATAAAATACACGGAAAGCCAACAATTTGTACACTTATTATTTATTTGCCAGCTTTGTCAACAGTTAGAACAACAAACACTTGGTCATAATACGTAATAAAATTAATCAGGTGTTTGATATGATCAGTCGCAAGCTTGTGTAATTGTTGAGAGAAATTAGAAAATATGGTGAAACCCACAATTATCGTTAAGAAAAGTGCAAATACGGAAGTTTGATATATATATTCCAAACGTGAACCTTTTGTCACTGAAAAATATTTAGTTAGTCCAACCACTTGTCTATAATTCTACAAGTCCACCCTTTTTCTATTTAAATAACAAATGAGTAGGTAACACTATATATAATTGTGAAAATTTGTAGCAGGCCTGTCATGCGAATTACATTTTAAAATGACTATAATCAAATAGGGGTCATACCATAATTATAAAGATTAAAGAAAGAACATACTGCATAACACCATCATATTATATAATAATATATAATACCGACCTTTTCAACTTTGGGTTTTCATACATATCCTCACTTCTAATATTCCACTTATTTAGTCCTCGTATGTTTGAAATATCAAGCATGAGTACTTTTTTCTCCTAAGAAAATTTAATAACTCGAACTAATCACCAAATATTAATACCAGATTATCATCATCTCCCGATTCCACTACAACCAAAGATCGAAAAACCTAGTGGAGCAAAACACAAAATCGAAGAAGCCCGTGGACCAGAAACGCTATTCTCCACACCTTGAACATGGTATAAGAAATGAAAAGGAAAGCAGGCAAAATGCAAAATTGGTTAGTTCTACGGTGGTCCTAGGATAGTTATGAATGCATGCATGATGATGCAGATGGGACGAAGATAAAGGCGAGGTCCCAGAGACAAGAGTTCTTCATGGGCAACATCTCATTCAATCCACCTAGCCTTCTTCGAAAGTGAGGGTGGGGGAACAACTTGATCGCGACCTCTCATTCCTCTACCATCAGCATGCATCCAACTCTACTGCACAACACATACATATGCTACCCCACCCCCCTCTAAGACAACGCATAGGGAACTAAACTAAACATGACTCACATGTTTATTTGAATCCGAAATAATTAGCTAGTTTCAGCGTCTTACACATGTAATTGTTTTCTTGATTGAAGTTAGACAGAAAGGTGTTCTTTCTAGATTTATTCGTCGATTGATTTGAGTTCGAGTTGGAGTTCGTTGTGCACCATCAGTGTGGAATGGATGTGTACGTTCGTTTGGCACTACAATTGGAAGCAAGCCAAGGAGCCAAAAATGTAACTCTTTCTTCACCACTTGAACAGAATTAGGGTTCCCTAGGATGGCGACAGGGCTTTAAGTGGCGGTGATGATTATATACTTGTGAATCAGCTTACTCCACGTCCACATATATATATATATGCACACATGTTCGGAATATTAAAAATCGTTAATATTACTTCTCTTTTGATTCAGTAAAAGGGAGCTGGAGCTAATTAAAGTTTATTTTGGGTACTTAAAACGAATATATTTGGGAATGAAATTAATTGTTTTATTAAAGAAAATATATAATCAGTAATGTATTCGTTATGCACGGTCAACGTCGTTTACTTTGGAAATAAATTTATTTCTTACCCATTTGCTCAGAAATATTAACATTTAATTATTGGCTTGTTTTGTTGACTATTAATTTAGTAATGCCAAAATATGGAGCTTTTTTTAATCATTAAAGCTCAAATCAATTAGACTGAAAGACAAAGCAAGAGCATTATATTTATATTTTAATTTCCTAAACTTATTTACAGAAAATCACATCAATCATCAAAAACAGGAAATCCCAGTCAGATTTACTGTTTTTACCACTTTGTCCATAGATCGACGAATCAATAACTGTAATAAAAAAAGTTTACTAGCCAGACCTGCCATTCATCGATAACTCAAACTTATACTCCACGGTGGTAGGATCGAAAACATAACTCAAAAGTTTAGAAATGGTGAATGAACTCTTTTACTAATTTTTTACGAAAACCGTTTTAAAAGAATTTTACAGTCCTCAGCTAATATCTAAGCTGAGTTATCAGATTAGAGGATCTCAGTATAAACTGTTTTCTCGTATAACAAAAATATTTGTGCGAAGATAACACGATTCAACAGTGAACATGTTGAAAACTTAAGCTGAAAAACTAATCTGATCTGTTCAAAGGCTTGAATATACTTGTTGGAACCTGCTATGATCTGTATCAATCTATTTACGAATCCACCCAACTCTGATCTGATTGACCTTCTGAACTGCTCCATAGGGTAAGTATCCTTACTTAACATGATCTGATCTGGACTGGTTTGTAGTCTAAGTTGAGTTTACTTAGCCTTATCTAGTTCATGCGTTTCCTACGCCTGACTAATCTGATAGCCTTTAAACTTATTTCTATCTTCACAAAAACTCATAATATATCCAACAATATGTATCTTTATATTTGGTTGTGTTACTTATCCGAACCGGACCTGATATCTCTCAATTTAATAAATAGAAGTGGATTTGTATAGGAGGTTGTACTAATAAAAGTTTTCTATCACAATCCTTCTAGGATTGGGAGATTGAGAGACAATGACGATTTTGTTTTTGAACTTTCATAAACAAATTAATGTTCAGCTGCTTTATATCATTCACTTGTTATTTGATAGGCATTTGTTGAAATATTATATGTGTTTGATATACCAAAATATTTCTAATAAAGTGTTCGATAACATTTTCAACCAAACTATTTTCAATGGTTGTGCGAATGACTTTTGAGTGGTTTCCAAACCGTATCCTGTATAGTGTCTCGACGATTGGCTCATTTATATATGTTTCAATAAAGAACTAGTGTAGTTATAAAATGTTCAGATGTATGTATCTACCTGCCATAAACTCTATTTCAATTATAACATCTTATATTCCTTCAAATCAGATCAATATACGCTGAAGTTTTTTTTTTTTGTCATCATAGTTAAATCAATAAGGCGATGGGCCGACCGATTAGATGGTATTGACAAAATCAAAGAATAATAGGCAACTTCTATCCATGTAAACCAAGCACAATAGTGAAAATTGGCACTTCATGGCCAACAGAAATCATAATTCCTCACGAATAGTTAACTAGCTGGTGTAAGAAATAATCATGTTTATAATATTATAACATGATACAGGATATGGAAAAAAAGATCAAATGTTACTTCCAACAATTAGTTAGAAGTAACGATCTATGCACTTTAAGAAGATTTTATTTTCACTAAGCTAAGATTTTAATTTTAGTATTTCACACGTCTAGATCTTTCAGATTTTGGTCACTTTATTACCATGAAGGACTCTGCCTTATCAAATATCAACCAATATTTACATGGACCATTGAGAAAAGATTTATGATATATCTTAAATTCTTTCCAATAGCTAGCCCATAACATTTTCAGGAAAGTTCTCGCCACATTGCAATTTCTGTGTGTGTATATACGTATATATACATATATATATGTGTGTGGATTTTAATATAGAGTAAAAAAAGAAATAATAAAGATGAATTCGTACCATGTGCTGAATAATGCAGGTAAATATATATGGTCATGTTGATGTTGGTCCCCTCACATCTTCTGCTTTGACTGTGACCTTATATGGCAACGAAGGGAGCTTTGCGTGCTGGGTAACTTCAAATTTTACAACAAGCCAGGTAACTTGCTGTATTTTGAAGGCAAAACTGATTACTAGACTATTCTGAAAAATTATAACATATATATATATATATATCTATATCAACATACATTCTTTCTTGTGAAATTACGTTTTTCATTTGGTTTATGTTATCCAACAATTCATAATTATTATGGTCACTGATTTGAAATTTTTTCTCAAAAAATTAACCATTTTCACCATAATGCTATCGACATCAAATATGTCCATGTGACATCAGCAATTTTCAGTATCATATTATCAATTTTAGATTCCACGTCATTATTTTCGACGTCACTTCGGCAATCCGATAAACAAATAAATCACAGAATAGCTTTTTGTTTTTTTTGTAGGAATAATCTCTTCGTTATGTATTTGAAACCATAATTTTATATATATGTGTGTTTTCTTTTCTTTTTCTGATTTGATCAGTAATTCCTTTGGTTAAATCGATCATTTTTACAAGTAGTTATGTAGTATCTTTATAATACTTTATAATGCAGCACACTGTAGTTGGTTTTATTAATTAAATATATTTATAACTATAGCTAATTTCATCAGGGGAATATATAGGTATACAAAAACCTTGATGATTTGATCTAAACACACACACATTTACTCTGTAGGATCGAGCGTTGCCACTTTACCAAAAAAATTATAGCTGGTGATAACGGTGCAATTTCAATCTGATGTAGCCAAATTTTGCCCAGCCGAAGAGCCACCACCACGTCGGGAGAACTCGGGCACGTCGGGCTAGAGGTCGGGTGCTATAGACGGAAGGCGCTTCTCCTCGGTACCTGCAGCCACAGATCGCGCGTCAGAATGCGCCGGAAGCATGTCCGCGAAGCCCCTCCGATGCCTAAGTCAGGCAGTGCACGAGAGAAAAGTAGGGAAAATATATGCTGTGAGAGCAAAAGTGAGGGTAGGAATGAATATATCTTTGAATGAGAACATACCTGGTATTTATAGAGGGCCAGGCGGTGGAAAAGGGCACATCTCGGCGGAGATCCTGGGCGGGCGAGATATTCTCCAAGATCTTCGGGAAGATCTCCCGCGATCCTCGTCGATTTTGTTGTTCGAACAAGGAAAGGTGTATCATCTCTGGATCCTCTAAATAAGGAAAGACGTATCCCAGGCGGGATTCTTCATCGTGCCGAGACGTAGTCATCGGGAAACATCCCGAGGTAGTAGTGAGTCCTCGGGCGACTCCCGAGCTGCTAGCGTGTGTTTGGGTCTTCGGGCGAACGACTCGGTCCTCGGGTCCCGAGGTGGTTATGGGGGGCATCACAATCTTTTTAAATCGTATAGTAACTCAAGCGTCACGGTTCGATCCCGTTGCCTAGTAGGGGTTTTTATTGCACTCCAACAATTTTCCTAATAATTGCACTACTTGCAATCAATGAGAATAGAACCCCTGATCTTAACTCTAATATCAATTATAGGACCGAGCGCTTGCCACTTTATCAAAAGTTATAGCTGGTGGTAACGATGCAACTCCAATTTTATTTTAAACCGTATAACGACTCAAGCGGCATGGTTCGATCACTCTACCTAACAGGAGCAATTATTGTACTCAACCATGGCATGTTTAAGCTATATGTATTCTTGCTGGAGCAATGTTAAAAAGGAAATTAAGGAATTAAACCTGACTAGTCGACTTAAACATGCTGGTCAATGAGTCAACGGTATGCTCTTAAATATGAAAAAGTTAAAGAGAATTTATGGTGAAACTAACTAAAAAAACTAATTCCTGATGTTAATTAAATAGCAATTATTATTAATCAGTGCCGTACACAAAAAAAGTTATGATATGCTCATGAAACCTAATAAAAAAACTATTTTATGGTTTGAGAAAATATTAATTATTCAATGCCCTGCATAAAAATTTATTACAAAATTAAATATTTTTTCTCTGAAAAAAAGGCTATTTCTTATGGTATTGATAAGCAATTATTAATTAATCAGTGACGTACATAGAAATTTAAATTTGAAGGGGACCTAACTATAAAAGCAGTAGCTCCTCACATAGTGAGTACGTGCTGCAGCACAAGACCTAATAACATGTGTGATATCAATTAAATATTCATAATTCATATGTAAATTATACATTTTATTTTTTTTTTCATGATAAATTATACATATTATTGATGTATATATGGGGCAGTCTCAAATGTAGGCTTACCCACTCTTTTCTGGCCAACACCGTAACTGGAAAAATATCCATGCAGACACCGGGGCTGGACCATTCTTCAAATTTTTGTTTAAAATATGTATATTTTTACTCTAATAATTAAGTTTCATTTCATTTTTAGTTTCTATAATTTGGTCGTCCCGAATATGTAGTCCACTTTCTACAAATAATAGCATTTTTTCATCTTTTTTAAATCAATATACCCCTATCAGTAAGTTTTTGAAAATATACAACCATTTTTAATGAATTGATGGGAATATGGATAGAAAATTTGTTTCCAAACTTTGGTTTCCCATGATTATCTAAATATGTGTGGAAATAACAAATCTACATATATATATATATATAATTTTAATAAATTGACACCATCATTTTCTGGAGAGTGGGGGGTGGGTGGGGTGTTCATCGCTTAGTTCAAAAAATTAATTGATGTTGTATGCAATATTCTTGGTTAGATTTTTTAGGACCACTGCAGAATGGCTCCAACAAGTACTTACGCAAGTAATTAAGAAGTATTTGTACCTCATCCCTGACTCAGACCCACCCCCTTCCCACCTTCTTTCTTCTCACATCTCTCTCATTTCATCAACTCATTTTAACTTACTTACAAAATTTTTACAAAATTTTTAACAAGAATAAAGTAAGGAAAAAAATATGTGTATTTCCAACGACGAGATTAGTGATTGCTTTAACTATCGATGTGATCGGACTTTATTATAAGTTTTTAACTGATATCCACCTAACTATAAGTTCTGACCAACATCACACACAGAGAGACACATATAATATTGTATAGAATTAGCTTTTACTTTTAAATTAGGAGCTGGTTTCACATTAAATTATATTGTTTATTTCGAGTATAATATGCTGAAATTAATATAAGGGTTTGATTTTGTTCCTTTCCCTTTTTTCAACACAGAACGAGGAAATAATGCCTCATATAGAAGTAGCTGGTGATAGGAGTGGTCATTATTGCAAGACAATGACAGTCATTTCTATCCTTAGAACAATAACTATCATGCATCTAAGTTCAGATAATATATAGAATAACTAAATAAAAATCTTATACAAGTACTGAATGGGAATTTTTTTTTTTTAAAAAAAGTAGGCCAAAGCGGAAGCTGAAAACAAGTGCAATATATGGCCAATTTCCATTTATATTCTATATCACATATTACCAATGGAGGAAGAGAGTAGTTCTGCATGGGGGGGACCTTATTCCCCCATTTTCATTCATCAAAAGAATTGAGGTTTAGCTCCAACATTAATCAAGTGAGGAGCAATGACCACTCTCCATGTTTGACCCCACCACCACCAAATTCAACAAGATCCCCTCCTCTGCAATTCCTCCATTAGCTAGCTAGCTTCCCTCAGTTTCATTTCTCAGCTAATTTTGATTTGCTTTCTGCGTATAATTAACACCTCAAAATAATACCCCAGCTTTTGTAGTAGCTTCCATGGAGTCCAAGGTGGATCATAGCGAGACTCGAGATTTCATGAACGTGGACTCCTTCTCGCAGTTACCCTTTATACGCCCACCGCCGCTAGTTAAAGAGAAGGGGTCATCTGCCGGCGCCATTAGGCTTTTCGGCAAAGAATTTGGAGGTAACAACAACGGTTTTCAATCTGGACTCAACGAAACCCGCGAAAACAACAACAACAGTAACGATAACGATCGGGAAGATCATGAGGCGAACAAGGACATGATCAGTAGTAATGACAACAGTTCAGATATCAGTAGCAACAGGAAATTCGAGTGCCACTACTGCTGCCGGAACTTCCCGACTTCGCAAGCGCTGGGGGGCCACCAGAACGCGCACAAGAGGGAGCGTCAGCATGCGAAACGAGCCCACCTGCAGTCCGCCATGGCGCATGGCGGCTTGTCCGAGGCTCAAATGTACGGCCTGATGAACTATTCTCGCCTAGGATCGGCCCCGAGCCTACCTTTGGCGTATCACTCATGGAAAAGCAGTGGCAACGGCGGTACAGCTGGTAATACCACCGGCAGCAGGCTCTATGGCAGCGGCGGCTATGGCTCCTTTAACTCGCATCAACCGGCCATCAACGGGAGCCCTCTGGGTCTGTGGCGAATCCCGGATGCTCATAGCTCATCGGCTTTCGGTACAAGGGAACGTTCTTCTTTGGTGGTGCCTATGCATCAGTATAATCAAGGGCAGACTCCATTGCCGTCTTTAACTAATAGCAACCCTAGTTCTCAGAATCGGTTCGGGTACGAATCCAAGCCCGTCATGCAAGATCATCTGAGTTTGGATTTGCATCTTTGATCTCAATTGAGCATTCATTTAATCTCATGAGTAACAAACCTAGTTTAATTTTTCTCTACATACTTATATTATAATATGTCTTATCTCAGGCATGTATGCTGTCTGTATTTCTCTCTGTCATAAACATGGTCATGGATGGATCTGAGGAAAATTGAGCAATCACAAATATCCTGTTTTCTTTATCACTAATTATTACTTGTATACCACACATTTCTCGACTTGCTAATTAAAATTCACAAGAACAAACTTTAATACATTATATTCTCTCCCATAACTAACTTAGCCATTCGAATTTCTAAAACTATATAATTTTTAAATTCTTTGGCTATATTTTTGTCAATTTTGGCTAATTTCATCACACAATATTGGTGGAGATGATATTCTGTGGTCATGTATTTAAAATTAGGTTGAGTTTTTTAACCTATGATTATTCTAATGGGATTTTCGTGTAACATGAAGATTATTGTTAATTATCACCGGAGGCAAAATGAAATTCGTCACGTGTGGTAATGGAAGATGCAAACGAACGATTTTTTTTTCCAAGGCATCGAGGGAACGAGTGAGTACTAATAGAGAAAAAATTATTATTTTTTATCCAAAGGGTAAAACTCGAAAAGACTGCCATTTAAACTGTCGGCTGGTATATTAAAGCGATTTATACAATACCCCCCCATCTACTTAACACTGTGGATAGTTATATTACAGATCCTTCTTTATTTATTACAATGTGACAAAACCTTTCAAAACACCTAAAATTAATTTCTCTCTTACAGTAAACTCAAATCAATACGGTCAAACTGACTATTTTCGGAAACATTGCTCCCAAACTATATATTATCCATCGAAAGGTATATTGAGGAACAACTTTTAATGTTGTTGCTCTGGATTTTCATGTATAATTGTGGAGTTTTCACACTCACATATACATATTATACATTTCATTAACTGGCCGCGACATGAAAGAGTTTGGAAAAAATTATTTTTGTGAAAAAAAAAAATCTGACAGTTGCAACTTGTATATTGTGCCTAGTGATAAGTATTTGATTCTAATATTCTTATATATAGTGATAAGTATTTGATCCTATCCGCATATTGTGTCTAACTATTGATGTTGTCTTATATATTTCAGAGTCTTCCTTACCACCGGTCCCATCCCCAGCAGAGATGATATTATTTGTTAAAAGCTGACATCACATTCTTACATTCACCTGACTAATTAGATCAGTCGACGCAACGTCAATAGTTTGACATACGACGGGATTATCAGTCGAACAATATGTTTACTTTTTAACAAATTCCTAAGTACAATGTTGTATCTCTAAAAAGACTGACCTTAATAATTAATGTGAGGGGCAATGGATATATATCAATGCATTTTCAGGTAATAACTATGATTATAATTTGACTGCAACATAATTAAAACGCAAGGTACGAATGCATGTGTTTCAGCAGCGGCATATGCAGTTCATTCATATAACATCAAGACAATCCAGAAAATAACTAATAAAATAATCATATTAACATCTGTCATAAGCCGTACAGGTATATATTTATTAATATATGTATGTATCTGTACGCGTTAAACTAAAATTTATTTGCAAAAACATTGAGAACTAAATTATTTTTTCGCAAACACGTAGTTTAGTTCAACTGGAATTTAGAGTTTCTATAAAAAGGTAGCATAATAATTTCTGGATTATACTGTAAGTGCAGGTTATTTAAAGTGTGGAGGAAAAATTACAGGTACGAAACATCAATTGGTTTTCATTTAATGGGGCAGTGAATATGTGTACCGGAGTGGGGCTGCGTTTCTTTTTGAAAAACTTAAAGAGTATGCTACGATTTTGAATCCCCCCCACCCCCCAAAGATTTGCTTCGCTCGAATCATTCAATCGGCATTGAGATTAATTCGCACCCACAAATTTATTGATCAAAAACAATATGTTGGAAATTTTTTTACACGAGTTTGTATGCTGAACAGTCAGGCTTTTCTTCTGTGGAAAGGTTAGATAGCTAGAGTCTAGACAAGTAGGTCCGATCATATTATAATCTTGGAACTGATAGCTTTAAATTCCAAAGAATTAGTCAAAAAAAGACTCGGTGGATTGGTGCGGGGAACTTTTGGTATTATGAGGTGAAAATGGTACATTTTCACCAGACAAGGCTTGATTCTAGTTTTATATGTCTAGTACCACATCATGAATCATGTCCGGAAAAAACTAAGGACAGTATGTTAACATAGAAAAAGGACTAATGTACCATTTCGAAAATATCAACAATCATATCAGAGTCAGCTCTCGTCATGACTACCGAAACTCTGTAAAACTGCCCAAAGAAGGTTGATGAGAGTTCGGAGCTTGATAGTTGTGTGCATAGAGTTACTAAAAGTATCAGGCAAACTCGTACTGTACTTTGTAAGTCCAGTCGTTCAACTATCTATCATCCACACATAATGTTTAACACATGCACAGGTGAGTATATAGTAAGTACATGAAATGGCAAGTGCCTGGTGCGTAACACTAATGTGATTATGTCGATTAGGTGAACACAGGTACAAGTAATAAATGAATCTTTCGTCCTATGCGAGCTATAGGGTAAAAGACACAGTCCATTTCGGTGTGAAAAGTTGAAAACCGAAATGAACTTAAAAATCATCCTGACTTCCTCCATTCAAAGCTGTGAGGCTGTGTTAGTGGTCTAAATGCATAAATAGAACTGGACCAGTTTTTTTTCGTGGGGGAGTTTGTTGCTATCATAAAAAGTTTACTTTATGTTTGTACTTCTGAAGTAGAAAGAAGGCAAGATCCATGCCTTCAAGAATATCGTTTGATCTACACTCAATCTTGTTTTCTCTGTATAGTGTGCAAGTATAGGCAGGCAGAGAAATGTAGCTCAAGGTATAATGATGAGAGCGACCCAAAAAAGTGAGATTCTCAACTACCAGCTCATCCTGAGCATTTCATGCACTCACAAATGCAACATCATTTAATTGATTTCGGCCAATTAAGTCAAAAGGAATCTAATAATGTATTGAGAATCAAATGAACAAAACTGTTGAGCTTCACAAAGGCAATATATATTGACTTGGTCGAAGCCAGTACGAGAATGGCATAAGGATTAAAATGCATCCGCAGAACCACCCTGTATAAGGGAGAAGGTAGGAGCAGGACCTTAAAATGAAAAAAGTATCATTGTTTTAAGAAAAACAGTCCTCTATGGTGCGAGGCTCTTCTGCTCGTCTTTATCTTTTCAGGATATGGTGTGCTTTTCTCATTCCTAGTAGAGAGGCACATGTCCTATAAGCTAAGCATTCTCGTGATCGATCCATTATGAATATCTGGCCTTGGCCGATAGGGGGCCAGAGACGATGTGATTCCTTCTGAGGTGATTACATACGCTCAACTTCTTGAGAGGAATTAGAAAATACATATTTAAACAGATTGACAAAAGCACAAAAAAAAATCCTGGTGAAACATTCATCGTAAGAATTTTGTTGGTATTAATACATTTCACACATTGAAAAAGTACCAGTATAAAAATCCAATTGCAGGTGAAACATTGAAACAAACTTTCAAGATAATCATTTCAGTTCCAAGTAAATGTCGAGTTAATTACAAAACTGAAGACAAGGGTACAAAATCAATATAACTTCAGCACCTGCAAGTTATCTTCGAAGCTCATTATGTTGAATCCTGGATAATCGGTCTTCTTCGATGTGCCTAGTGAACAATGACACGCCATAGTGTGATGCGCTTGAAGCAGTATAGTAGGATGTCACGGTTAATTGGGTAAACTTTGGAAGTGCATAGCCTGTAAAATCAGGTATAATTAATTTACTCCATGAAACTAAAGCACCATAAAAAAATGTCTTATAAGAAAAAGAAACAAGAGGTGGCTACTTTTGTCAAAACTCAAGTCAATCTGGTTTATAATGCACTCCATAAAACTCAAGTCATTCTGGTTTATAATGTCTTAATTGAATTGCAGAAGGTTTAGAAATGCAAATCCACAACCTGTTAAAGTTCCTGAACCACATCCTTTATGCAAATTTAAAATGGATACAAGAACTAAGAGCAAACAACCATCCAAGCACACAGTCTACACATACATGGTGCTTGTTAATTATACCTTCATTGTCACTGAAAAGAGAGGGGGGGGGGGGGGAAGGCAACTTATATAATTCAAAACATCTTTAAGTTGTCCAATGCTTGACAGGAATTCCGTTCTGCTTCATAAGTTCATAACACACATCAAATGCAACTAAAGATAGTGTGAACCATCACATTCACTTTGCATATCTCAGTTATCTCTTTCAGCTCAAATAGTGAAAGCTGGAGTTTTTTCACACTATTTCAGCAGACAAAAGCGTTTTCTAATTTAGGATCTCCAAATTTATTCTACCATATGCTGACTTTAATTCGATTACTAGCAACCTGTTGTTTATATTAATCATAAGTATCTATCACGAAAGCACCAGACTCGTATCATTTAATGATATGTTGAGTCTAAAGAATGCTGACAGCCTCAATAAATAAGACTGTTTTAGATTCATACCTCCAAAAGCAGCACTAGCAGCTGAAAATACTAAGAGGGGTGGAAGCTGCAAAAAGGAAGGTGAAAGAGCAATTGGAAATTTCAATTGAAGACATGACGTGTATTCATGAAATTAAACAACTCCATAGCAGAGATGAGAAACTAAACGAAATGAGGAGAGTACAAGAAGAGAAGGGATGTCCATGGTCATACCCCAACAACAATAGGAAGCCACTTTGGCCCCTTCACGAGTTTTTGGGCAAAAGGAATTCCTGCACAACAACATCATGAGCCGTGAACATCATTGATCGAAGAAAACATGTAGGACTGCTGGAGTAAAGAGTTCATTTTTACACCTGTGTTGAATCCGTGGACCGCACTAAGCAACCCTCCTAGTCCAGAACCAGTCTATTAAAAGTCAAAAAAGTAGAAAAGCATACTGCATAAGGGTAGATCATGATTGAAGACGCATATAGCCTATAGGAAAGAGCGCGTTTTATCTCCAAAGCAAATTTTCTATCTCATAAAAAAGTGTTCTTTGTCCAATTAAAAAGCAGGGCACGTAATCGCAAAATCTCTCCCGAACCTAACTCTGTTTGTGTATGGAAAAACAGATTAGGACAAGAAACAGCATGGATGATCGACTGCATCTCCTTCTCAAACTCTCCTAGTTTAAACTTACTAATGAACTTAGAGAGTTCTGAAAAGAATTGGACACATACCGACCCGACTATCTCCAAAATAAGCAAGCAAGATTTAAAAGAAAATAGAACACCTCACAGTACATAAACAGGGCAACAAAAGGGAATCAAAACTGAAAAGTAAAGAAATCCCATCATGGAAATATCATACAAGAGTGATTTAGTATTAAAGGCAGCATGGAATTCATGTTCAATTAACATAAGTATGCCCAAACAGCTAAAACTAACAAAAATCAATAACTATACCACGGCGGTAACATCATGTAGAACTGGAGCAATTTGCCATTCCGAGTTCTCCTGTCACAACAAAACAGTATATATAGAAGGTGAAAGAGACAAAATCAACGAGGTAACGACGCTGGCGTACTATATACTTTGGAGGGGTTTAGGAGAGAGAGGCAGCGTGGGCAGCGGGCCGAGCCGAGGCCGGGTTTGATGGTGGGATCGTGGTGAAGGTTCCCTCTTCGAAGCTTTTCCTCGTACACTTCTCGAGTCCCCATTCGACCAATTTTCTCCTATACCCTGTTCAAGCACTGCGTCCTGCTGTTAGCAAATTCATGCGTCCATTAATTTCATTGTCCCCCTTGTACATTTATATCGATATCACTTTAGTCCAAACATTTCGAACTATTACTTTCTCGCCCTATATTCATATTGCCGTCAGTCTAGTTTGATTCGTTCAAATACTAATTATATATTTTTGAGTTAACATGAAAAAGTGAAGAGCTTACTCGATTCGATAATGAACTCATTTTCAATCATATCTATAATGTGTATACATTATAAACTAATTTTCAATCATATATATATATATATATATATATATTGTGTTTACATAATCCTAGGCTTTTGGCTCGTGGGATATGATAACATATTTTGCAAACTCAGAAAAATTTATTTATCTAACTTATATGTTATTTATTATGTAGGAGGTAGGAGCATAAGTAATCAATTTTTGTAGAAAATATTTATATTTTAAAGTTTAAAAGATTGAAAAAAGTAAAAAGAGAAAAAAACAAGACGTGATTGGGCTTGATGTCCACTCGAAGGCTCGAAGCCCATTTATCTGAAATCCTAAAACCCTAGTGCCCCCATCCTATTTAATCACTTTCAGCATCTCCCATAGCATCAACTCCACAGAATTACACAGGAAAATGCCGGCGGGTCACGGTTTGAGGGCACGCACGAGGGATCTCTTCGCCCGTCCCTTCCGCAAGAAGGGTCCGACCCATCTCTCCACCTATCTGCGGATCTACAAGGTTGGAGATTACGTTGATGTCAAGGTTAACGGGTCGATCCATAAGGGTATGCCCCACAAGTTCTACCACGGGCGTACGGGTCGGGTCTGGAACGTCACAAAGCGCGCAATCGGTGTCGAAGTCAACAAGCAGGTAAGAATTCGGTTTCTGCTTTCATGTTCTATGTAACGTTTTTACTTGTTTGGGTTATGTTGGTTTATTGACTGGTTCTTAAACTGCATTCTGCGATGTTTTTCGAGTGTGCTGAATGGATGTTGTGAGGGATTTTCTGGGGGGCAAATTTTTATTCAGTAAAGGTTGATTCTTTGCGTATTTCGGGTGAAATGTTATGTCGATCATGACATATGCAGAGCTTGTTTCTCTAAACATTAGCAGTGAACGTCCTAGAGCTTTCGCGTTCGCAAATCTTGAGAGGATCTGCTGCATTCGATTCCTTGGATGTCTGAGACTTTCTTATTGTGGGTTGTGTTTTAGTTCATCATCACTTTCGATGTATTAGCTTTCTTATGTTTGGGTATTAAAAATATAACTTGTAGAGAGTAGTTTTTTTTAATAAATGTTCATGCGTCAATTCTTATTCTGCTTGGTCAACCGATTTTACATTTTTTATGTTTTCGAATGATGGAGACTTCTCCCATTTTTAGGAATTTGTAATTGTAATTATGTGAGGCATTTTATATTCAGAGAGTCGACATCACCTGTGATTCAGTAGGCCTGAGCATCGGCTATTGAATATGTACTGGCAAATGCATTTGTTTCGAAAATGGATAAGGCGGCTTATCTGCCTTCTCTTCTACTTGAACTATAAAATGCAGCAAATCATGAAGCCATGATTATAAATTTTATCATGCTTTCTTCAATGATATGCATTAAGTGTCACGAAGACAAAAAATCTATTCTGAAAATGTGTCGTGTTTATTTTTGTTTGCAGGTTGGCAACAGAATCATAAAGAAGAGAATACATGTTCGTGTGGAGCATGTTCAACCATCACGATGCCATGAAGAGATCCTGCAAAGGATTAAACGGAACGACCAATTGAAGGCCGAGGCTAAGGCTGAAGGTAAAATTATTAGCACCAAGAGGCAACCAGAGGGACCCAAACCTGGTTTCATGGTGGAAGGTGCAACTCTGGAAACTGTCACTCCCATTCCATACGATGTCGTCAATGATCTCAAGGGTGGTTACTGAAGGATCGACTGGATCCTGTGGATTTTCCTGTTCTTTTGTCTTTCCTTTTGGATATTATTACATCGGACTAGCCTCTGTTTTCCTTAATTATTTGTGTAATGGACAAAGTTGGAATTGATAATTTAGACCAATTTTGGATGTGGTGTTGTAGCTTGCTTTCTTGGATATGTTGATAACCATTCCATTTTATCTCTCGATGATCTCTGTGGCAAAATTTCCTTTACATTCGACTTCAAAGTAGCCACATGTACATTGCATACCTTTGTTCTTTTTTTCTTTATTTAAGATCATTGTTTGGCCTCATGCTATAAATTTTTGTTAGTAATAAATGAAACAGTCGAGAAGAAAATGAAGAGAGATACTAGATTCATCTCATATAAATATGCAATTGTCGGGTTTTGTATTTGGGTAAGTATAGCTAAATGGCAGCCATATTACTCAAACCAGTTAGGATCCTAAACCAAATTAGAACATGTATCTTCAACTTAGGAGTGGATGTAAAGAAAAGAACTTGTGCTGGAGTAAAGGACCTGATAAGCATTTCTTATGGATTTCTAAACCATACTTACGCATGGTGTTGATTTTCTTGAACAAGCTTACTGATTTATTATTTACTTGCCTTATTTTTAATATTTTAAAACTTATGTGCCATTGAAGACTTCCTTTTGCACCAGTACAAATTCTGTTACTTTAGCACATATAATATTACCTCCCGTCCTTTCTTCCACAAGCCGGGTGCTTTTCTTTGAGCGAATGCTTTTAAGGAGAATACTTGGGCTTGGAGCCAGAACTTCAATGGTGGTGTTGTTCGGCTGAACACAGGATGAAGATTTTATCTGCTGCAATCTTGTTCCTCGCCATTCTTAGCATTTCCTCAGGTTTAGCTATCTTCTCAGACAATGGCTCCTTTATTTATTCTACTGTTATGTTACTCCATACTTGCTCGGATGCTAATGTCTTGTTTGCATGCCCTTTGTTCTCTTTTGATCTGTTTTTGGGTGCAGCCTGGGGATTTACTGAAGCACATTCTGTTTGGATTCCGGAGCACAGGTGCTATGAGAGGACGAAATCAAGAAAATGCGACTCGCACGAATGCATGCACAAATGCTCCTTGAAGCCACAAGGGGCGGGGAGATGCACCGGAAACCACTGTATATGCACATTTTACTGCATCGAACCTCCCAAATAATGCTCTTCTATGCGTAAACTTTTCTTTCTTTATTTGGCTCTGTCTCGCGGCTGTGTGCATGTCAAAATCTTGGCGACTCTTCTTTTACTAAACTTAAAGACACCCTATTCCAGCATTCTTGCAGTTAGATTTATCTTGTTTTTGTCGATCGATTTGCCTTTAACATAGATGGGGAGGGGATTAAAATTTTGAACCTATTGGAAGTTCGCTCTCTTTTACTGAGCTAGACATTAACAGTTGTCAAGAACTCGAAGAACTGATACTAGAGGATGATAGAGTAGCATCTTTTAAACTGGTTAGAGGGTTCCTGAAAAACGTTCCTGGAGTTTGAGATTTACTTTTGCATGGGCCAAAGGCTAAGAGCCTAGATTTGTTAATGCTTTGAAATATTCAAGCAAAAATGACGAGATTTTGTAGATCCAAAGGCCCAAGTGATGGAACTAAATATAAGGGACAATGAGAAACGACTCAAACCAAACTCCCGGGCGGTGCTATAACTGAAAACACAGCTGTGAATAAATTGTTTGATTCAATTATTCAAGATTATTAGATTTCTTGTGTCAACATCATCGCTTAAACTGATGAAGACTAAATTATCTATCCATATTATCTTTATAAATTTCATATTTTATATAATTATATCATTATTAAACTATAATAATATAATCTCATAAAAAAAACCAAGTTTACAGTCACCCTGCTTGTGAATGGTGACACTAGTGAAAGAAGACCATCATCAAGTAATTAACCCTTCATTGCACTTGAAGGTGCTACGACAGAGATTGTGGAATATATTAATTTGTTTGTTCTAAATGACGAAAGAAGTTTTGATGGAGGTTTGTTCTAAATAAAACTTATATAATCAAGCATAAATTGTCCATACTGAAATAATAAGCTTCAAAATTTAATAAATATTGCAACCAACCAAACATTAATTCTTCCCGTAACTAGTCAAAATCATGCTATTTTGAAAAAGGGTATTCTCCAATGAAGGCCTCAATTGTGCATCTTATGACATAATTTTTTTTCAGTAGAATCTTACACACAAGCATTTATTTATTCAATTAACATAAACTTAGATCTTAGTTTTTATTATTTAACTAGATACGGCAGATGCATAGCATAAAGTCTAGGCCATGGGATTTCAATAGTCCACATATACATATATTTTTTAAAAAAATTAATTATACCATATCCATATATCTTTATCAAATATCATAAATCATACGTTCTATCGTCGATAACTTATCGTATATTTGAATATACTTAAATTTGAAAATAAGATCTAGATTCAAGATTCAATTATAAACTCGTCCTTGAATCTGAAAATATGACATTATAAATTGGAGACAATAGAGGAACACATTATAATATATTTAAATTTTAAAAGTGTGTAGAGCGTATAGTAATAATGTAATATGCATGTACGCGAACACATTGCCCTCATATATAAATGTGTCGAGATGAGCTCTGTTTTTGCAACTCTCTTCACTTTTGTAAAACCCTAAGCATCCAATCAATTGAATCTATCTCCTTTTGAATTTATAAGATTGAATCGAATAGATTAAATCTCTTTGATTATCTGTTTCCGGCTATTCCTGATTCGAGGATTCCGAGATTTTCATTGTCCCTTTTTCGTTCGGGATTTTTATATTTTTCGATCTCCTTCTCTGCGACTTTATTTGGGTTTTGAAAGCGCAAGGCTGGCGATTGGCGCTGCGACCAGGTGATGGCGGATCCGCCACAAGGCCGCCCTCTGTTGCTTCATAAATCTGCATACTTTGTTGCTTTAGGGTTTCGTTGGAAGTCGGAGGAAGACAGGGTGAAATTGAGTAATCGAAAGGTTAGTGGAAAATGCTGAGTGTGCTGAGGGTGCACCTTCCGTCCGATATACCCATAGTAGGATGCGAGTTGACGCCGTACGTGCTTTTGAAACGCCCCGATAACTCTGTTGTAGCTGATGATGTCACCGAGTCGAACCCTATTGATGGAAGTTTCTTAAGATACAAATGGTTAGTTTTGTAAGCTTGATTTATGTGCGAGACCTTTTTAACTGCCCCAATGATTGATGATTGTTGTCTCCGTGTACTCTGTTGTTTATTATAATTTTGTTTGTGCATCTGATTGTGTTGCTATGTATCTGGTGGTTTCGAAATTGAGTTTGTAAAAATGTTTTCTTGCGATCATGTTGTGTTACCCGGTGGCGAGGATTTACCGGGCTCTGAAATTTTGTTTACTATCTTTGTCTGCCTATTATTTGTATTTCGCGCTAGTTCTGACTTTGGAGGAGAATAATGTACTAAACAATCGTAATCTTTGGGTTTTCGGTGAAAATTTCAAATTCAGTGGTATTTAAGCAGCTCTGGATGAATTTGGAAATTTTAAGAATCCGACGATAGTTATAGGAAGTGTCTTAAATGCGGAAATCCAACAATAGTTACTGAGTGTGTCTTAATGCATTCCCTTGGAGGTGATCTCATATCCTTTCTTGTCGTCAATTGTCCCTTTTTGTTAGATCTCGAGCTCCCATTGGGTCGGATGTTAATGGAAACTGTGCCTGGCTTCTCATTTTGGTTGATGCTAACAGATCAGTCGCATTTTTATCTTTTTCGCTTTTTTGTATCCGGTGTTTTGTCGTCGATGTGTTAGTTGGAAGGGTCTAGCTTGTAAATAAGATTTGTCTGGTACAGTGTAATACACATTAATGCCGGGGTGGAAATATTAAAATTTTTCCACAGGTCAACTGAAACGCGTACCGTGTATTTCACTGCTGATTGATTTACTGCTTCATTTTTTTTTTGTGCGTTTTATTTCAGTAATAAAGAGAGATCCATTTGGCCGATTCAGCCCGTTCCAGACAAA
Source organism: Dorcoceras hygrometricum (assembly GCA_001598015.1). Taxonomy (NCBI): domain Eukaryota; kingdom Viridiplantae; phylum Streptophyta; class Magnoliopsida; order Lamiales; family Gesneriaceae; genus Dorcoceras; species Dorcoceras hygrometricum. The sequence continues at coordinate 381,284 of KV002472.1, forward strand.
GCATTGTTGACGATGAGAAATATAATGTTAAAAGACTGATAATGAATATTTGGTTACTGACTAATGACGTAGCATCTTCAGCCAATCCGTGGCATTCATAGAAACTCTAATTTCATTAATGAGAAATTTTCTTTTATTGTGTGATTAAGATCTTCTATATATTTGATCTCAGGGTAGTACTTGACATGCTGCTGGTGACGTCGTTACACTTGGTTCGAGGCCCTTTTTTACCATGATTGTTGCATACAACCCCTTTTTACGAATAGTTGGATTAAAGTTGCATAACTGTTCAACAACATTTAGCATCAGATTTCTGGATTTTCTTACTATTAATTTGGTTTCCACGTAGGTATCGTGTACAAAGTGATAAAAAAGTTGCAATTTGCACGGTTCATCCTACCGAGCAAGCAACATTACAATGCCTTGGATGTGTTAAGGCCAAAATTCCTGTTGCAAAGAGTTATCATTGCTCTCCAAAGTGTTTTTCTGATGCCTGGCAACATCATCGAGTTTTGCATGAACGAGCTGCTAGTGCTGTGAATGAAAATGGAAACGAGGAGGAAGAGATTTTTGGGCGCTTCAACAGTACTGGTAGCACAACGTCAAATATGATTAATATGAACTTGCCAACCTCTCAATCAAATCCTAGCTTGTCCAATGGCACCACTGCTTTGTATCCTGCTGCAGTTACTCAGAGGAGTGGTGGTGAAACATGGTTTGAAGTTGGACGGTCCAAGACATATACACCAACAGCTGATGATATTGGTCATGTACTTAAATTTGAATGCATTGTAGTAGACGCTGATTCAAAATTATCTGTGGGTCCTGCTAGTACCTTATCAACTTCCCGTGTGATTCCAGCTCCATCACCTAGTCCACGGCGCATGATTTCGGTTATTGGAATTGATGTTCCTGGGCATGTAGATTTGGATAGTCGCATTTCATCAGCTGGGACATTTACTGTGCTTTCATACAACATCTTATCTGACATTTATGCTACAAGCGAATTATACAGCTATTGCCCATCCTGGGCACTTTCATGGACTTACCGCAGGCAAAACCTCTTCCGAGAAATAATTGGTTATCATGCAGATATTGTTTGTCTTCAGGAGGTACACAAAACTGTGTTGTGCTTTTTTCTTTTTTAAACTTTTAGATGTTAATATTGGATTTGAGTTGCTCACTATTGTTGTAGACACATGAAAAGGTTTAGACCAGTGGGAATTGAAAATGTTAGGGAGTGGAGCATACGGTTTCTCCGTGGAATTGGCAATTGTTTACGAGCCATTGAGCGAAGTCATTTTGCCAGTTTCGATGGAACTTAGCTGTTAAAAGTTGCTTAAACTTTAAAACCGTTTTCATCTTTATTGACGACTCTTAACATAGAAGGAAACATGGGTCTACATTTGTTTTGTTAATCTATTACTACCATGTGATATATTTTATAAGCCCTTCACGCATACATATTTGCATTTTGATAGAGAGCTGTTGGTTCTTTCCTTTTAATGTATATATGGCTCTTCATCAAGTTGATTGGTCTATAGTAGTTGGAGTTTGACCCATCTTATCTGCCATTTGGTCATTCCCTTAATGTTTTGACCTTCACGAGGCATTTTTTCCGGTGAATGTTCTTTTGCCAGGTTCAAAGTGATCATTTTGAGGAATTCTTTGCGCCTGAGCTGGATAAGCATGGCTATCAAGCACTGTTCAAAAGGAAAACAACAGAGGTTGGAGGAACCTAGATTAAAATCAAGATGATAATGTCAAGATGTTATTGATACACTATTGATACACTATGCCACTGTTGCTTGCAGGTTTTTAGTGGGAACATCAACACCCTTGATGGTTGTGCTACTTTCTTCCGCCGTGATAGATTTTCACATGTTAAAAAATACGAGGTAACTAAAGTGCCTGTTATAAATGCGTTCTGAGCTCGTTTATATCAGCTTCAATGTTTGCTTTTTTGAATGTAGGTTGAATTTAACAAAGCTGCACAATCTCTAACTGATGCTTTGGTTCCTAGCGCTCAAAAGAAGAATGCTTTGAGTCGACTGGTCAAGGTATCATACTTACATATTCAAAGGCTTTTTCTGGTTACAGCTCAATTTTGAATTAAATCTAGTATTATGATTCTGATACTTACAAGTTTTTCGGTCTGGTTTTATCTCAAGTTTAGTGAGCAAAGATTTTATTTTCCTTTTCTTCCATGCAGGATAATGTTGCACTAATTTTAGTTCTTGAAGCAAAGTTCGGTAACCAGGGCATTGATAACCCTGGAAAGCGCCAGCTTGTTTGCGTTGTGAGATTTCTATTTTGGAATTTATGCACTATTACGATTTTAACTTGTTATTTATTTTCAGCATTGATATGGCCTATTAAAAACTCTATCTGAATTAAATATTACGAGCTCGAACCTGCTGAAGAACATATATAATTATAGATAAGTATTAATTTTGTGCGGAAGTAGATAATATTTGCGCGGAAGATAGATAATTTGTGCGGAAGTAGATACTATTTACAGATTCTTTTTTGTGCTGCTAAAATTCAATAATCAAATCTATTGATAGTGACATATATTTCTTTTTTACCAAGTACTGTTTGGTTTCTAAGTTTCTTAAGTTGCTTTGTCGATGATGTCTTCAAGTATGTTTATTATTCCCTTTACACCCTTAATTTGGATGCTGATTTGGGGGGAGCCTCATGATCTGCATCTCTCTCATGTTTCTCAAACAGGCAAACACACATGTAAATGTGCATCAAGAGTTGAAGGATGTCAGGCTTTGGCAGGTTCTTGTCTGAGGCCATCCTCTCAAGTAGCACGTCATCATTGTTTAGAATTTCATGTATCAAAGTAACTCCTTTTTTCTTTACTCCAGGTCCACACCCTCTTGAAAGGGCTGGAAAAAATTGCTGCTAGTGCAGACATCCCAATGCTGGTGTGTGGAGATTTCAATTCAGTTCCTGGAAGGTGATCTGATCTGATACACACAGTTTTGTCTTGGACCATCATTGTTGCCTTCGATTATATTTTGTATTTACGTGTTGGATTGAAATACAGTGCTCCTCACTCCCTTCTTGCTATGGGGAAGGTGGATCCAATTCATCCTGAATTAGCCGTTGACCCACTTGGCATTCTACGCCCTGCTGGAAAACTAACTCATCAGCTGCCACTGGTTTGACCTTGTTATTCTCTTTCGAATATTTGACACGGTGGCCTATTGCTATTCATATTAATCTTCAAGTTTGTGTTTGTGGCACTTGTTCCTCAGGTAAGCGCATATTCATCATTTGCAAGAGTTGGTGTCGGTCTTGCTCTGGAACAAAGGAGGAGAATGGATCCTGGTACAAATGAACCTCTATTCACGAACTGCACAAGAGATTTTATTGGCACTCATGATTACATATTTTACTCAGGTATACTAGAGTTGCACTCATTTTTCATGAAAATTAATTTTGTGTTGTGCCGTCCTGTAATGTTAATGGAAATCTGTGTTGTTGTAGCCGACTCCTTGTCCGTGGAGTCTCTGTTGGAGCTCTTGGATGAGGATAGCTTGCGAAAAGATACTGCTCTTCCTTCTCCAGAATGGTCTTCTGATCATATTGCTCTCTTGGCTGAGTTCCGTTGTAAGCCTAGGACTAGACGCTAACGATAGGTAAGTTCTTTAACATTGTAAGGAAATGTCTTTTAGATTTCCCTTTTTCGTTCACAGACTAATTTTCTTTAGAGCTGACTTGGGGATTGAATATTTGTATATTTCAAATTGTGAAGGCCTCGTAACATGTACTTACTCCCGTGAAGGGTGATTCTCCTATGCGTGAAGTAGCCTGTCAGTTGTTGATATTCCACAACTTATCTTACTTTTGTATGTAAAATTCATATGGGTCCTTGAAGATCTGCTGGAGTACAGCACTGGATCTGTCGTCATATTTTTATCCAGTATCTAAGAGTAATTGATTTATAAACCCTTCTGTTTGATTATACTGCATGTTTTGTTTCTCACTAAACTGATCCAAGAATGATCAGGCCGCAAATCACGAATTACACCAATCTGATTTGGTTATTCTCTTCGGGTATATTTGCTTTAGTGGATTTATATGATGATCGTGGCTATGCAATTGGTACTAAAGTAGTGAATCCCCAATTCCCATCAGTACAGACATGGCTGTGATATATAATATAACATTCAAACACATGGCGGAAATTCAAAATTACCATCTCACAGTTGCAAATTCCTGCACCATCGCTATCTCTTAATCTTCTTGTCCCGACAGGGTTTATATTAAACCCCCGCCTCTGACTTATGCTCTAAGATTTGGACATGTAATATTCAAAAAATAAAATAAAATGGATATGTAATGATTGGTTTCCTTGCTTTGCATCATGCATGCAGGTCTGGCCGGAGAAATTTGAAAGTTCGTAGCTGGAAGTAAAGTGGATGTAATGTTTAGATTGTTTGCAGCCTTAATTTCTAGGTGTATCCCGTTGTGGGATCTGTAGTTATGAGTCACTTGTATCATGCTACCTTTGTCTCATAGAAAATATTTATGATAATGCCATTTTTAATTTCCTACTTTTCCTTCCTTGATAGAAATATGTACACAGTGATTTTGATATGCAAGTGAACGAGGTTGTAATTCCTTTGCTCTATTGGCAACAGTTTTTAATGAAAATGATCCGTGATGGTTTTCACCTGTCCAACTATTTTTCTTTCCCAACGCCTACCAAAACAAGTATAGCTTAGTGCCTCGTTCTACATGTTATGTTTTGGACCATCAACGTATGGGATGGGTTCTTTGTAACATAGTTGGGAGCTTTTTCAAATCTACACAGGAGAATTCTCTCTATGTTATTATACAGCAAAGCAAGAATCATTGGATGCTTACTCTGGAGGAAGAATATTGCAAAATTTAGTGTTGGTTCATTAGAAGGTGTCCGGCTTAGTGCTTACTCTGGGGCCATAGTTGCATGCTATTAGGTAATAGTGATCGCTCCTTGAGTGGTTTGTCATGTCTGGGGAAACTTCTGCCTCATCTAGGTGCTTGTGTTTGGGAATGAGCAGACACATTTTTGCTTTTCACACTTTGGGGTATCGGATTGCATTTGGACTGCTAAGATTAAGTAAGATAAAAATTGAAATTCAGAAAGGAACTCGTCTTCTAGTTTTGTACTTGGGCAAACTTCGGACCAATGAATTTAATGTTTCCCTTTTCCGAGTTCAGATTTGGGATTATTTTCTATGCACACAATAGACGGTTTCGATTGATAGGGGTACAGATTTCAGATTTCGGTTCATTGTTTCTGGCTGTCTGCAATGCAATATACACGGTGAAATTCAGTAATAAACAACGCCAGCTGAACTAAATGTTTCAATCTTTTCTTCTCCTATAAAAAAATCTAAAAGCAAAATGGTCAAACTTAATTCAAGCAAGAACTCAGAGACAGCTGCAACAGTGACAAATTAGCTGTGGACTTTGAAGCACTGAAGTTTAGGAAACAAATTAATCAATTCCTCACGGCTTCTTCTCTGCAAGCAAATATTCAGACATTGTAAGAACTTTGAGAATTATTGTCACCATAACAGAAAAAGTGGCTGCAATGTAACAATGAAAGGCAACATACCTTTATGCCAATGCAGCCATTGACATCTAGTGTCGTGATTGTATTTGAGCAATATCTCGAAAGAGCCTCCAAGCTCTTGTCTGTCACCCCAACTATCCCGAACAAGCTGCAATGCCAACCACAGGTATCCAAATTGTAAGACAGAAAATAGATATATAAGGAGTGGAGGAAGGAAGAGAGCCAGTAGGAACGGTCACAATCACATCCCTTCTCTTTAGAATATCCTTTTACTTTTGATCTTTAGGATAAAATAATTTTGGCCCCTTTCCTCCTAAATTTTCTTTCCTATTCTGAGTTCTCTACAGACAAGAATCCTCGTGTCCAGTACCATACATATTTGCATATTATCTAAAATTTGATGGCTGAAATCTACTGGACCATCGTAAATCAAGTGGTTCAATGGGGTCAATTACTTGTTTTTTTTTTCTGAAGTACGTCTTTGAAAAAGTGCAACAAAAGTCATCTCTAAAGATACCATGATACTGACAAGAATTGAATATCCATGAGCATGGGTCATGGATCAAGAAATAAGAAATCAAGAATAACCAGATGATCAAGTACCGCTAGCTAATGAAACAAGTAATAGATAAACGAGGAATCACTAGAAGGGGCAAGAGAAATGCATTGTTTCGTTATCTAAAAACTCACCTTAGAAATTCAAGAAACGTGCATCCTTGTGCAATAGATATAACACCCTGATCAGTTATGCGCACACACCTGTTCATACAAAGTCCAGAATACATCATGACTCATTAGGTTATTTGCTTTTGCTCTAAAATCAGTCTCCCATACTACACATACCATGTCAAATTGAGTGAAATCAAGCTCTTGCAGTTAGCTATGCAAGAAAGTCCTTCGTCAGACAAATTCTGAAATAGAATAATAGAATCAGAATTCATTTTGGTAAATTTGAGTAACTGATTATATGGACTATTATCAAACCTGAGACCCACAGAGGTCTAAAAATTGAAGATGGACTAAAAGTGAAATCTTCTTGTATGCTACGTCTGTAAAACTGTAGAAAGGTCAGATAAAGTCCGAAAGATCCAAACTCTTACTGTAAACCAAGGAAATTGCAAGTGGGTGTGCAAATTTTGTTCTTTACCTTGAAAGGGCATATAGATTTAAGCTCTGGAGAGAGGAGCAGTTGAGCAATACCGTTCGCAAACCTCTATCAGTCAGCTTGGTGCATCTAAATATAAACAGAAGAATGTGAACCGTCAGGATGCAGTCTCTAATGTTTTCCATTTTGAACGGATTTATTTACGTGATATTTGGTTTTTTTGGGCATTTATTTTCAGAATAATTCTCAGTTCTAGACATGTAAATCACATTGTTTGGCAACAGCTTAAGATACAACTTAATATTTTGGGAAGTGATGATATAGGAATCTCGCGAATAATCCTCAACAGAAAGGCAAGAAGAACCATTCAATTTTCTATGGAAAACTCCAAGAAAACATGGAGAAAAGCACAGAAACTTGGGCTTGGTGAAGAACTAAGGATTTCATGAGGAGTGGGTGGAACTGTGTTAAGAGTCGACAGAATTGGAAGGGTGGACATAAAATTTTAAGAACAAATATATAAAATTTCAAGTGTTTTTTGTTTGAGCAAGGGCGATGACACCCACTGCATAATCCCTTACTAGGATAATATAAGATCACCTCAAAGATCATACCTCGTGATGTTCAATAAAATCAACCCTTGATAATTTTTGGCAATCAATTTCAAACTTTCATCGGAGACATTCTGCAATTCGACACAAACACCACTAGTAAGATAATAATTTTAGACCAAAGGAACAGTGATGAGAAAAACACTTGGATCAGCAAGAACTTACACCTATACCTTACAGCCACTAAGGTTCAAATTCGTCACGAGTTTGCAATTATTCACCAGGTTCTTGATTCCAAGATCTGAAACCCTGAAACATAACCTTTTATCAGAATTCTAAAAGGTTTGGTTCATGACTTTTATTTGCAATAAATTAGTAGCAAGTACAACAATTGTGTATGTATTAAGTGCAATACAGAAGCACATGTACCTCACATTCCAGTAGATAGAAAAGTCCTTCAATTTTGGGCTGTTGTATGTTATAAAATCTATACCCGCATCAGATATCTTTTGGCAACCGTTCAAATTAAGAACCTCTAAGTTTCCAACAGAATTTCTGCACTGTCATACAACTGTCTTTGGTAAAGAAGGGATAAAATCATGAACTAGAGAAAAAAGAGAAGAAAATAACGAAAAACTATATTTGAAATCTTACCATGTTTTTTACATTTTCCAGATGCTTATCTTCTATTTCTCGAGCAAATTCAAGGTTTATATGCTTTACATTCTGGTATCTTGACTGCAAACCAACATAAAACAGGCTTTGTTAGACATCTTAGAATTTTAATGAGTCCCTTGCTACAATGTTATCTAATACAAAGATAAGATGACGACTACAACAACCATCACCAAGCCTTTATCCTATCTAAGTGGGATCAAATACGGATAAATCTTCGCCATTGTGGTCTATCCCCCCCAATGTCAATTCCTAAAATAACTTTATAAAGGTAAGTAGACTAATAAACGTAATTGAGGTAACTTCTTTCCGCTCAAACTTATCCTGTTTCTTATAGCTGGACAGTACTTTTCTTCTTCTTTTACTTTCTCTTTTCTAGAATATTTTCCCACAAAACCAAATTTCACATTCAGAAGTTACCAAAAAACACTGGAAAAGCAAAGGGGAAGAAAGCACTAACCAGAGAGAGAGCTGCCACCAGGCGATCCCCTGCTTTATCCATCTCATGAAAATCAAGAACCTTAAACAGAGCCAGAATATATTAAAACCATGCTCACTGATGATTAAGGAGCACACGTTCAAACTTACGTTAGCAAGAAAATGAATGTTTTACATAGGCTACATCTCGTGGTTTGTGAGGATCAAGCCTACCATTAGGCCAAAAGTTATAGTTGTTACCCAAGTTATAATTTTATTTCCTTATACTATGTGGCAATGCTGAGTGCACCTATTGTTTGCGCTAGGGTGGGCTGTTAGGCCCACGAGTCCGAGGAGATGCGTGTCTAACTGCTGGTCAGTCTTATCCTTTACCCTACCGTCTGTCCTATCCTCAATAGAGATAATATTATCCATTAGGATCTGGTATCACCATTTTCTGGTGAATGAGACCGTTGGCACCTTTTTTAGTACTCCTTGAGCTAATTTCTTATTGTTTTCGCGCATTTAGCTCAGAAATATGGTTATTTGCTAATAAGATGGCCGGTCATAGTTTAGTAAAGATTTTAATCGGTGGTGCCGCCGATTCTACCCCAACAGAGATACTATTATTCCTTAAGATCTAATATCACACTTTTACCACTTTTACCACCAATTAGCCAACTAGATCAAACGACGCAGCATGAACAACATGACCTGAGGTTCACATCCCAGTACTACTATCGTCCCTCACGCTTAACTCAATATGATTATCTAAATACATCCATACCAAAAAAATAACAGCCAAATGGACGGGTGAGAATTAATATTTCCCAGAGAGCAAACAAAAGATCAAGTTAGAAACTTTCAAGTTCGATCAGGGGCAAAAACACTATGAAAAGATCTTGACATACTATTATCTTGTGTGTTTACAAACACTTGTCAACCTAAGAAGAAGTAGGAAATGGTGTAAACATAAACGAAAAGGAAAAACACAAAACCCATAATACTAAACAGCAGATACTGTATGTAAGCGCGCAAAAATTTCAATCACTGATTAGCAGAATACTAACAAAAAGGGAATATTTAGAAGCATCATTGCGTTGGCAAATTACCAGCCATAGGGAAGGGTGGGAGATGAGATTTCGATGAATCCAGGGGCTAACAAGCAAAAGGGAGATTAGGGCTCTCTGAGAAAGTCTGGTGCAGACAATCTTCATCACCGTCGGCACCGTTTCTCTGTTCCACGCCTCCATCGCTGCAGTCTCTTTGTTCACTTCCATTCTTGGTTAGCTTAAACTGAAAACACAGACGGAATTATCACCACTAATCTCATGAGGCTCACTCAGTTGACGCAAATTCACTTATCATCTTTCTCACTAGAAAACTCGGGAAGGGAAAGCTGGAAAAGGCTACGGTAATTATTCTTTTCTTATGCTAATTCAGTAATTTGCTCAGCTCATGGGTAAAATTTGGCAGGATATCAATTTTTAAAAAGAAAAGGAAAAAATATTTAATCGAAATAGATTACCAAGCTAGAGTCTGCCACGAGTATTGCTTTGAAATATTAAGATTATTCACTTTTATAAATATTCGACGAATATTAAATCACATATAATTTAACTTCGTCAATAAAATAATTATTTCATTTATTATCGTATATCCATAAAATCGTTAATATAAATTATAATATTATCTATAATATCTTTTTAAATTATATTTATAATGATTTAAAAAATATATTTTACCATTTATCATAAATTTAATATGTCAAATCACATCTTACTATTATCAAACATTATTTCATATTCACGTCATATATTATATTAATTACACCAATTTCTTTTTCAATCTACTAGACCAAACGAACTATACCAAGGATAGAAGGTGATTTTATCACTTGACTTCACATTAGGCACAATAAAATTGGGCCTAGTCAGAAGGTGAGTTGAACATGTACGAAAAGTTCAATCTGGGCTGAAGCCCAATATTCTCTTATCTAAATTATATATATATATATATATATGATCGTATAGGAGCCTGAATATCAGTTTGGGTTGAAACGCAGGACCGCCTCCACATTGGGCCGCCTCATTGAAGACATCTCAAAAGTCATGTGATTTTATACAATGGGACGATAACTTGACTTCGCATTCGGAACAACCTATGAAATTTGGTGAGTGGGGTTAGTTTTATGGGTATAAAGTAATGGTAGGTGTGTCATATGGTTGGTTGGGTTGATGCAATATATCAATAAAAATTTTCTCTTCCCGAATTCGATCCAACTTGAAAATAACCCTATCAACCCAAACCAGACCTGGAAACGCAAAAGTTAATTTAGAAAAAAAAAAATGAATTGACATGCTAGTTTTTTGGATTAGAATTTATGGTGTCAAACTCGAAAGATCGTGCCTTTTTTTGTGATCAACTAGTAATTATAAGTGAATAGGATAACCAGATACATTAAGAAATAATGTCTATGAATGAACTCTAAGCTCAGCCAAAGATGCTTGGATAGCAAACTGACAGAACTAATTTAAATATTAAATCCATTATCATCAGAGATTTCAAGAAAAAGGAGTTTGCTACACCCCAATTTGAAATGGAAAATAGAAACTTTACCAACACACTCATCTAGAGAGCAGGCACAGTGTTACTATGGTAATAAATTAGACAACGCCGAAGTTCTTGGGCTTTCTGGCAAGAAACAACACTTGGATATAAGCACAAATTTTATGAACTAGATTCAGGACCAGCTGGTTTAGAGTTAAGAAGCGGCTGCAAAGCTTTGACGACAATCGTCATGTTCGGCCGGAAGTCGGCTTCATACTGCACACACAGCGCTGCAACAGCTGCCATCTGATAAAAGAACCATAAAGATAGAGAAATCAAAGAGGATTTCAAATCATAAAAATCTGTATCTGATCGTATAATATCACACTAGACAAAACCTTTGCAATGGCCTTTGGTGGATAATCATTGTTTAGCTTGGGATCAACGCATTGCTTCACTTTATCTTCACTAAGTCTTGGAGTAGCCTGAAGAAATTGGAGTCATTATAAGATCAATTACCAGCAAGATCCGTTTGGCCCGAAAAAAGGCGAGAGACGGATAGTTTACCCATGTAACGAGACTTTGTTGTCCTTTAGGCATCGTGTGATCTACTGGTTTCCTCCCGGTCAGAAGTTCTAAGAGCACCACGCCGAAGCTATACACGTCGCTTTTCTGAGTTATCTGTCCCGTCATGGCGTACCTTTAGCATCACATTGGGTATCTTAAAACCTCAAGCAAAAATCACCCTTTTGTTACTGGGCTTATTCAAAGATTCAGTATTGACTATTAACTTACTCGGGAGCATGGTAGCCAAATGTTCCGAGGACTCGAGTTGAATGCAGGCGAGCGGCTGTATCTGATGACTGGTTTGTCAAGCAAAAATCAGCAATCTTTGCAACGAAATCGTCAAAAAGAAGCACATTGCTGGATCTGACATCACGGTGGACAATTGAAGGCTGGCATTTCTCATGCAAATATTCGATTCCTCTGGCAGCTCCATGAGCAATCTTCACTCTCTGATTCCAGGTAAGAACCGGACCAGGTTCCGCCCCTTGCACCCCTTTCCGACCTGGACAAGCAACAGGGAAACGATCAAATATATTCTTCATTGAAATCAAGAACATGTCTACTTACACATACCATGTAAAACATCATGTAAAGAACCCTTGGTGGCATATTCATACGCCAAGATTCGGTTGTTTGCTTCAAGACAGTAACCAAGCAGCCCCACGAAATGTTCATTCTTGAGCCTCGAAACCAAGGATAACTGGATGCAACAGTTTATTTTAGCCAAAAACTCAATATCATTACACCCAAGAGCAAAAAAATTGGAAGTGCTCTTCTCATATACCTGAGCTACAAAATCAGATTCGGGCTCGGGTGCTGAAGAGGTGTCAAGCTTTTTGATTGCTGCTTGCTGCCCACTTCTTAACTTAGCGTAAAACACTCGTCCATACGAGCCCTCACCGATCAAAGATTTGGTCCCAAAATTGCCAGTCAATCTATTTAGTTCATCCAATGACAGTGCTGGTGTCTCAATAGGTAGAACTTTCTGCGGAGCTCCATTTCTTGCAGCAGAAGTTCTTGGCTCTCCTCTCTCGCTACCTAAAAGATTGAACCAAAACAACCGCTACAACGATCAACGATCCCAAATTTTTAGAATGTAAAGCATGATAAAATCTTCATACAAACCGATCTAGAAGAATAATATTGCCATTAATTCATCATAATATATTTACAAGGAGATTAAGAGTATTTCGAAATGTATACGTACCTCCAGTATTTGTGCCACCAGGATATGGATTTCCGGATTTAGGCGGAGCGGTATATTGGTTCGCCGGAGGACCACTGAAACTTTCTTCTTCTGCACCTCCACAGCACAACATCCTTCAATCTTGGAAGGCACGGTCACACAATTTTAGCCAAACCACAAACGAGAATTCTACATTAAGTTTTGCAAATTTTGAGAAGTTTTTTGCTGCAGCAAGAAGAAAACACATGAGAAGATCATCGTCAGATTTTGCCCAATGCAGATGAAACTGAAATAAATCGATGGAAATTAAATAAACCCAATGGGCATGGATTTAACAGCATTGTCGCCTCAAAATGTTAGATCAATAGACTTTAATTTCTTGAAAACAAGGATTAAATCCGGAACAAAAATTGATTATCATTCAGAAAAGCATACATGTGATTCATTAAAACCCGAAATCCCATGAAAGTTCAAGAAATAAAAACTTACAAAATAAATCAAATTTAGACTTTGAAGAATGAAGAGCTGTCGTGTTCTTTTTCTGAATCTATTGTGTGGGACAAATTAAAGGCACAAGGAAGCTTTTGAATCCAATGTTAAGTTTCCCGGGAAGGTCGCATGCAGAAGTCTTTTTAGCCGCTAATAATCACACACAACCTACTACCTACGTGCATGCCTTAATACAGCACGTCTAATTAATAAATAAATAAATATTTTCATTAGAAATTTGTAGGAAATATTTTATTCTATCCACCATAATTCACACTGATTCTTCAATAAAAATAACCATGAATTACTCATTTTTTCCTCTACATATATGCTTTAAGATTGTTCCATCGAATCAAATTGTTGGCGAATATATATATAAACTGGCATAAACTTTCATTTTTTAGATCAAGATATTTGGGCCGTACCCTTTAAAGTGAAAAAATAATATAAAATCTGTCTAAATATATTTAAATAAAAACTCAAATTTTTATTGCATCTAATTCAAAAAATTCTTACAGGCTAAACAAATGTTATCATAACCGAACCGACAATCGTTCTAGTTTTTAAAAACGGTCCAATCAGCTCAACCAATTCAACTAGACAATCGAACCGGAATATTGTTTATTAATAAGATATTAATATAATATAATGAAGAATATGTTTTATATTTTTAAAAATCAAAAATATATAAATAGATAAAAATTATTTATTTTTTCAAATTCTTAGTATATATGTAAATATATAACCAAATATTAGTTTTATATTTTAAAATAATTAAAAAATGATTTTTCAAAAAAAATTAAAAAAATATATTGAAAACCGGTTCGACCTGTTTGTGGCCACCTGTCAAACCGGTAAAACGATTTTTACATGGTTGGGACCAGACCAACGGTTGGTTCCAGGTCGAACCGACCGATCCTATCCGGTTCAAAACACAGGCTAAACAATGCAACTGAGAGAACAAATTCCAAGGGCAAGAGTATGTATGACCTACGAGTTGGTAAATTAGTAGATGCAAAAAATATTTATATCAAGGATTTGCCATCCAAATACATGTAACCTATCTTAATATCCTTAAGGAGAACAAAAGTTACATATCATGAATACATAAAACTTTAAGCATCAAACTGACGGTAGGATGTGCAATTATTCAGACATCACAACATCGTCGTTCTTACACCTTCCATATCCGTCCAGTTAGTTTCAGTTTAAGTCGCTCACCATTCCCACCAGAGAAACAGAGAGCCAAGCTCCGTGGGATAATGAGTCCATCTTGACTATCACGAACTTTCCTGTGACTGTCTCGAATGCTCCTTGGAACGCCTTGCCATACCAACATACGGCCACAGGCCTTGACTTCTAATGTGTAGCTGAACTTTCTGGCCATGTAGTCCTCGCCCATAAACCGAATGAAGGCCATGTAGACTGGCACTGTTCCAAGCAAGAAGGCCTCAAAGTGCAAACAGAAATGTCGTCCGAAACAGTGGAAGACCTGCATTGAAAGTTTGAGACTTGAGCTTACAAGTTTGTGTAATATGACCTAAATGGAGGATATGGGCGTGCTCAGTTATTTAGTACTACTTCTCTCAGCGGCTTCTTGTTACAAATATAGAACAGTAATTTGCAAGTATGGAACCATAAACTTACGGGTAACATCCATATAGCATTTTCGACTTCGCAGGGATTTGATTTAACGTATCGATGATTGAAAGTGCATCCATCATGCATATCGACTGCATGATCCGCTTTCAAATGAGCAACAAGAAATGGAATATCACCTGTTACAGGACACTCAGAACTTGCATGTGGACAAGAGTAAGGACGAAAAGGGCAATTCCTTTCGTGTTTAATCTTGCCGTGATATGGAAGAAGATTGTTGCAGCCCAGACTTTGGTATCTGCAGGGAAGCTCCGGCGACTGAGCGACTTTTTCCAAAGCTAAACACCTTATGTTTCCAAGCTCAATTTGGCAAGTTGGACAGCAATTGTGAAGTCTTTTGCAGTTTGCACATAATGTATGACCATTTGGACACTGCATAAATTGTTCTGAATGAAATAAATGTAGTTTGATTGAAATATAGAGGCAACAATAAATGGTAAGCCAACGAAAAAACATGGAGGGCAATGCCAAACGAAGACCTCAAATTGTCAATGTAATGAAGCAAAGGTTCAATGTCCCAAGTTCAAGAAATTTTATACTATTGGCATGTGTCATGAATACTCGAAACTATTTAAAGTTAGAGTCAGATATAGACCTCCTGAATGGGTGGATAAATTGAATTTGAACAAGTTGGGCATTGAAGAAGTTCTTGGACACCCTTTTCACCACTCTTTTCACGGAACAGAATTATGTTTTTCAGATTATGAACAATATCCGCCTTCATCAACGGTCCGTAATCATCGTACTTCGAGTGTGATTCAGTTGTATCAGTGCAAGAACCAGCCTTTGGAGTCATATTGACGAAGATGTGCTCCGATAGTATTCCTTGCTCACCCCTGAAATTTGACGCTGAAGTAGTTTCTTTAGCAATGTACATGTAGCCTGCCATCAAATAAAAACATGAGCCATCATATGTACAGAATAAAACAATCGGCAACCATAAGCCGCATGACAATGACAGAAACCACAAAAATAATGCCAATAATTAAAGATGTAAATCTAAGCACATAAATAATCTGTGTTCGTTCTTGACTCATCAATCTAACCACTTTTTGTGGGGTTCAGTAGATAATCAAGGAAACACGCAATTAGCGTAACCAACCAACCATCTAAAAAGATAAAATAAAAGACAAAGCTTTCATTTTCAGGGCTATGGATATGTCGCATTCATGACATAGAACAAAGACCATATTTTCAAATGATCATCATAATAACCTACAGATTCTTATATATTTATGGCACCAGTACCAAAAACAGGTCATTAATAATTTGAAGTTTTAAAGTGATTCCTAAACATAGAACTGTTCACAAATCATCGTTAAGATCAAGCATATATATAAACCTTAATCGGCCATGTACATCGGCAGCACACATAAGAAAAGCAAGACCGTTAGATGGTCGAGGTCTCCATGATAGTAAAGGAATTCAAATTCAAACCATGAGAAACATTTCACGAGTATAATATATATGAATGAGGAACATTTCGCGAGTATAACATATATGAATATGCAGCAACAAAGACAAAAACAAAATCCACAGAAGTACATTCGGACAATACTAAAGAAGTGATGACCGAGCAACCACCATAATGATTGTTCCACCACCCATAACTATATTCTATGTTCCCATATGAATTAGTCCACCAAGAATCGGAATTTTAAAGTGCCAAATGATTGTTGGCAAATTTCGCCCAGAGATCAACATGCCACAAATACAAACCATAACTCCAACTGCCTCACCCAACCTACTCAGAAACAAGGAATTTGTTGCAGCAAAAATTGAACCATTTAAGAACCCCCCCACCGTAAAAACAAGAACTGTCGCTGTACAAATAATAGGAGCCAAAAATTTTAAACCAGGTGTAGAAAAGAAATATGAGCGAAGAAGCCAAAACGCGACACCCACTTGCGATTGTAATACACCAAATCTTCTATAGAATTGTCAATTCAACAAAGTTCCAAAGCTTCTATCTTTTTCACCAGAACCAAAACAAAATACATCCTTGGCCAAAGAAAACCAAGCAGAAGACATCGGAATGTTAAACCGCACTGTTCTTATTAAAACATTATTATAACTTAGTCAAAACAAAATCCTAACTTTACGCCCAAAATCAATAAGCGCCAACGTGCTTATATATTTCCCAAAGAGATGCAGAATACAGACAGAGTATTTGCCAGAACCAACGCGGACTGCCCTGGGATTTCCAACCCATTTGTCATTTTGCCACGCAGTCTTTGTCTTCTCAGATTTTTCTGTTTTTAAGGGAAAAAGAAAATGAGAAACCGAATTCTTCATTGGCCATGGCTACGTGGAGCAGTTAAAATATTTTAACTTTGTCTCTTATCCAGTACAACACCTGTCTGGTAGTAATTCGTTTTTACCAAATGGGAACTCTTACTGTATCTATGGTGGTTATTATATTACTAATTAGTTATGCTGTTTAGCATTAAACATTAAACTTTTTAATGTGTCTGAACTTAATCCTAGTGCAAACCTTAATATATAGACTGGTCACTGGTGCTGTTGACCAAATCCAACCAAGGCATAATATTTCTATCCGCATCTATGATACTGATACATTGTAGTAATGTCAACGATATAGATGAGAATTTTTAGTATTAAGTTTTATTGGGATGATAACAAGTTCGTGTGTGTATATATATATATATATCTAAAGTTGTTTATTGTGTAAAAACCTCACTTTCTTGAGAACACATATGGGGTAAATTACATGAAATTAGTTCCCTTGAAATCTAAAAATAATGTTTAGATTCTGAAAATTTTTATTTTTTAATGGAAGGTAGAATAATCTCAACTTTATAATTTTGAACACGCACTTTTGATATATTTTCGACAATGAGTATTTAACTTGTGTATTTTTTTAGTTTACAAATATTATCATTAAAACGATACAACAAATGCTTTTACAATTATAATGTGAATGTTTTGCAACATTCAGCCTAAAATGATCCCAAAAAAAGTAAAATAGCATAACTTGAATAATAATTTAAAACTAATGAGATTTATTTAGGCAATCATTTTTATTTATTGAAATTCTCAATAATTTGACTAATATTATCATCAATCACTATTGTTGTCAGTATAATTAACTGCATATATTTTTACATCTTTTTAGTAATTTTTTTTAATGCGATTTATTGTTATTCCTTTTTTCAGTATTGAACTTTTGATTTAATAATGAATTATATATATATATATGTGTTCATAAAATAAATTTTACAAGTAAAATTTTTGATTAAAATTGATTGAACAGTTGAAAGAAGGGAACGTTCTTCGAAAGCTTGGGTGGTTATTCTTATCAAATATTTATGAGATATTTAGTTAATATTTATATATTTTTATTATTTAATTGAAAAACCCAACAACATACTATATTATTCGTTTTCCCCGCCTAATATATTAACAAATTAAAACTCAAAATCTCAAAATACTTCAGTATACAACGGCGAGGCCACCGCCGCCACTCCGCCATGGAAGACGACGAGCGGAGAGTAGTAGATCTAGTTAAAGAACTAGTTCACCGTTTACTCTTCAACCCTCAAACACCTGTGTCCTCTTCAATCCCCACTCAGGAAGAGTACAATCAAGCCCTAAAGTACTCTCTCCGCATCCTCTCCAGCCGCATGAAGCCCTCCATTGCTGCTGACGAGTTCTCAGTTGTCGAGTCCATCAAGCGTCGCCTCGCCACTACTGGTAAGTCCTCCGAAGCCCTAACCTTTGCCGATCTGTATTCTAAATTCTCGTTAAGGAATGGTCCCGGGAGCGTGAAAAATAAGTGGGCTGTACTGTATTTACTGAATAGAATATCCGAGGATCAGAAATTGAAGAAAAATCGATTTTCGGATAAAATTTCTAGCGGGTTTTTGGATTCGGTGCTTTCTGGTGGGTTGCCAGCATTGCATGATAGTGATGCATTGAGTGATCGTCCTGGTAGCTTAGGGAGATCGAGTAAGGATTTAATCGATGGAGGATTTAATGGCCATGTTGACCGTTTGAGGGGTTTTGGTGAAAATGTGTCTAATTTGAGGGGTTCGAGCAATCCAGGGACATTGGATAGAAGCCGGAGCGAAAGGGATGTTGGGAACTATTCAGATAATATTGCGGGTTTGAACGAAAATGTGAAGCACTCGAGGGGATTGACAGATAATACTAGTCGTTTTAGAGCTAAGGAGAATATGGAGAAAAGTTGGAATGGAGGGGTGTTGATGGTTACCAAGGACCCTGAAAATCTTCGTGATATGGCATACAGGGAATTTGCAGATTTGATTAAGGAAGAAAATGAGGTTTCAGAAGAGGCATTGGTGAGGGATGTGCTTTATGCATGCCAAGGGATTGATGGGGCATATCTGAAGTTTGACGAAAAGGCTGATGAGTATGTTCTTCCAGATTTTATTAAAGTGCCAAGGGCTACTAGAACAATGGTCCGGAAGCTCTGTGAGCTAGGATGGTTGTTTAGAAAAGTCAAGGGGTATGTAACAGATAGTATGGATCGATTTCCAGCCGAGGATATTGGGACTGTTGGACAAGCATTTTGTGCTGCGTTACAAGATGAATTGTCAGTGTACTACAAGTTACTTGTTGTGCTTGAAGGGCAGTCAATGAATCCGATTCCTTTAGTTTCCGAAAATGCATGTTCAGGGAACTATCTCTCGTTGAGGAGATTGTCAGTTTGGTTTGCTGAACCCATGGTGAAGATGGGGCTAATGGCTGTTTTGGTCGATAGTTGTAAAGTTCTAAAAGGTGGGGCCATGGCTGGTGCAATTCATATGCGTGCTCAACATGGTGACCCGCTTGTAAATGATTTCATGAAAAAGCTACTTCGTCAGGTATGTTCCCCACTTTTTGAAATGGTGAGGAGTTGGGTATTGGAAGGGGAGCTCGAGGATATTTTTGCTGAATTTTTTGTTGTAAGTCAACCTGTGAAAGCAGATTGTCTCTGGAGGGAAGGTTATCGGCTACTTGATGCAATGCTTCCTTCGTTCATATCTCAATCTCTTGCTCAACGCATCTTAAGGACTGGAAAGTCCATTAATTTCCTTCGAGTTTGTTGCGAGGATCGAGTATGGGCTGATGCAGCGAAAGAAGCTGCAGCTGCGGCTGGTACGACTACTAGGAGAGGTGATCTGGGATATGGTGAGACTGATGCGTTGGAGTCTTTAGTAGCAGAAGCAGCAAAGCGAATAGACAAGCATTTGTTGGATGTTATGTATACACGGTATAAGTTCAAAGAACACTGCCTTGCAATCAAGAGATATTTACTTCTTGGACAAGGTGATTTTGTTCAGTACCTAATGGATATTGTTGGCCCTGAGCTGTCTGAGCCCGCTAACACCATAAGCTCGTTCAAGCTTGCTGGATTATTGGAAAGTGCCATTGCATCATCAAATGCGCAGTACGATGATCGTGATATGCTGGATAGGTTAAGAGTTAAGATGATGCCACATAACACGGGGGACAGAGGTTGGGATGTGTTTTCATTAGATTATGATGCAAGAGTTCCATTGAATACTGTCTTCACTGAATCTGTTATGTCTAGGTATCTGAGAATCTTTAACTTTTTGTGGAAGCTTAGAAGGATAGAGCATGCACTGATTGGTGTCTGGAAAGGAATGAAACCAAACCGTGTTACTTCTCAGTTCTTTTCTAAGCTGCCACGTGCTGTTACACTGCAGTTGATTTTGACATCTAGGAAATGCCAAGTTCTCTGGGATGAGATGAATCATTTTGTCACAAACCTTCAGTATTACATAATGTTTGAAGTCCTGGAGGTGTCATGGTCTAATTTCTCCAAGGAAATGGAAGTAGCTAAAGATCTTGATGATCTACTTGGAGCACATGAAAAATACCTCCACTCGATCATTGAGAAATCTCTCTTAGGCGAAAGATCTGAAAACCTTAACAAGACACTTTTTACGTTATTTGACCTCATATTGCGATTCCGAAGTCATGCAGATCGACTTTATGAAGGCATAAATGAGTTGCAATCAAGGTATTGTTTTTCTCTGTGCATTCTATATTTTCCTACTAAACTGGATGAGCATTGTTTCTTAGTTTTTTCTCCCTGCCGTTTGTAATAAATTCAGAGCCACGGAGTCTTCCCGCCCATATCGGGACAAAGCCAAATTACAGAAGCAACCAAGTAACAGATCTTCAGAATCCAGTTCTTGGCTTGGTGAAGGCAGGAAAGAACTTACAAGACGAGCGGGGGAGTTTCTTAGAAATATGGGGCAAGCTGTTGATGCAACTTCACAAGAATATTCTTCACTTTTTGAGGGTTTTATCTCACAATTGCCAATACAACAACACGTCGACTTAAAGTTCCTCATGTTTCGGTTGGACTTCACGGAATTCTACAGCCAGTTGAAATCCACTGCAGGCGGGAAGATTTTATTATAACATGCGACTAACAGCGGTAATCGCCATTTGGATCACATATATCCCTCTCAGTACATCCTATCCTTGCTGCGCTAGTTTTAAACCACTTCTGTGTCTAGTGCTCTCTCATATTGGCCAGATTGTGTATATATATCATACTATAGGCCCGTGACATATTCACATCATACTTCATTCTGTATATCATTGTTGCCTCTTCCTCTATCAGGAGAGCTTCTGCAACTTTTGAAATATGCACTCTGGGAGGATTATGTACGGTGCAACTGAAGGTATGTTGCCGTTGCCTTGTGGTCGTATCTGTATTACTCTCCACGTATTTGTATTTGGCTATCCATTAGTGATGTTGGCTCTTTTTTTGGTGTTCTACGAGCTCCTTTCTTGGTGTTGTAATGTTGCTCCGACCCGATGGGACAACTGGCGTTAGTTTTCTTATTTCCGGTACATCTGAGGAAGGATTTTGTTACACATTCTTGTACTGTTTAGTGACGAGAAACGAGTTATCTATTTATGAGTTTTTGTATCATCCCGTCTTGTGTGACATGGCGAGGCGGAGGGGGCTGGGAAAATTTTTTGTTTTATTTGGGCTTAAGATACCTTGAAGATGTTTGGCCATTCTTTCTAGATTTATTTGGATGGGATTTGGTTATGTTGGAAGTTTAGTTTTGGTGCTAGGATTGTTATACATATATTAAAATATTTTATGTTGCATTTTAATTAAGTTACTTGGAATCAATGAGGGTTAAAAAAATACATCAAACAAGAACAAAACCAAATGGATTTCAATATTACTTGGTCCAAATACACCTTTGCTTTGTTAAAATCTATTGAAAATTAGTGATTTCAAATAAATCATTCCAAATGCACCCTTACATAGAATTCTATAGAACTAGTAACAGATTTTCATAATCTTCTATAGATTTTTCCGTAATTTATGAAACATAAATTATAAAATAATTATTATTATACTAAAAAATATAAAATAATTTTATTAAATATTTCATTTAATATATATATATATATATATATATATCTTGGTAATAATTGTGTCTAACATCCCTGTCAACAGTCTGATGACTATAAAAGGTTTTAAAATTCAAATATCTCAACAAGTCTAATATTCAACTGATCTTTTTTTTTGGGCATGTTATTTTTCCGCTAAGAACTAATCAATCTTAAATAAGTACACTTTATCTAATTATACTAGTTCCTCAAACTGTTCCATTCTAATTCTACTTCGCCAATCTCAACTTTGCTGATATGTTCTAATTAAAATTTTTTAGAAAACATAGTGTTGAACTGATTATATTCGAGTCGATTATTTTGTTATAGTTGAAAATTAGTTTAAATTTTATTTTAATAATAGGGTTAGATCGATAACAATAAAAAATGGAGAAGTTAATACTAGACATAAAAGTCAAATTATATAATTGAAATGGATAAAACAGAAATCGCCACCGCAGTAAAAGAAGACAATTGTTCAATGAGTAGGGTTTCCGACTTGAAACTTGCTGAGTAGTGGACTACAGTGATAAACGCTCACCGTGCATCTGTCTTTGAAAAATGGCCAAGATTGGCGAGGGAGACAAGCGATGGATCGTGGAAGACCGCGCCGATGGCACCAACGTCCATAACTGGCACTGGGCAGAAACCGATTGCCTCGATTGGTCCCGCAATTTCCTCACGAATCTTCTGTGCAACAAAACAATCCTTTCTGGCCAAGGTAATCTCTACATCAAAACCAAGGGCATCGAAAAACTCGATGGAGAAGCATACCTTAACATTCGAAAAGGAAAAATAATACCTGGGTATGAGTTAAGTTTGGTTCTTTCTTACGAGGCTGAGGTCAGAGATCCCGACAGCAGTTCTGTGACTTCGAATGTCGAGGGTACTGTTGAGGTGCCTTACATAGCCGATGAGAATGCCGGGGAGGATCCCGAGATTAGAATTAGTGTAAAAGATGATGGGCCGACTGGGAAAAGGGTGAAGGAAGCATTTATTGAGGAAGGAAAGCCGTTTGTGTTTGAGAAAATTAGAGATTTTGTCAATGCGATGGCGAAAGGTGGCCCTGCTAAGGATGATTTGGAAGTGAAGAAAGTAACAGTGCAAAAAACAGCTTCTGATTCTGGCTCGAGTAATGTTTCGGCCAGTAACTCTGGTACAGGTGTTAAAGAGAGTAGGAAGAAGGAAGAGAAGAGAAATGAGGGGTTTAAAACAATTTCTATGACTGAGAAATTCAACTGTCGAGCTAAGGATTTGTACGAGATTTTAATGGATGAGAATAGGTGGAAGGGGTTCACTCAAAGCAATGCGCGGATAAGCAAGGAGGTGGGAGGGGAGTTTAGTATCTTTGATGGTTCGGTGACGGGCAAAAATGTTGAGTTGCTGGAAGGGAAGTTGATTGTTCAGAAGTGGCGATTTGGTAGCTGGCCTGAT
The DNA here is from genome assembly GCA_001598015.1 of Dorcoceras hygrometricum. Lineage (NCBI taxonomy): Eukaryota > Viridiplantae > Streptophyta > Magnoliopsida > Lamiales > Gesneriaceae > Dorcoceras > Dorcoceras hygrometricum. The sequence continues at coordinate 404,908 of KV002472.1, forward strand.
GGAATCGAGTCGACGGTAGAGTATCCGTGTATCTTGAGCTTTCATGTGTTCAAACTATCTGTTACTACTGCAAATTATATTTGTATGATGCACTAAAATATGAGTATATGGATTTTAGGTTGAGTTGATCATTCTTTGGTCGAATGGATAACCAACTATTAGAGGTTCTTGTGGTTGTCTGGAGGATTGAATGTTTCTTCTAAACAAAATCCCGATGGAACAAGCCACATTTTTCTTCATGTTTACTTGTGTTGCGGTATTCATGTTTCATTGCAAATGTCTCTGTAGTTTTCGTCAAATTTGTTGAGTCTGTGTGGCTACATATCTTTCAATTCATTCTCGTTCTCATGAATGTGTGTTTTTGTGTGTATTTATACATTTTGCATACGTTGTAGGTGTTTATGTTTGTGGGACATCTTTAGTTTCGGAAACAATATTCTTGCTTAATTGGCTGATGAGAAACGGTGATATTCATTCAGGTGCGGCTGAGCTTTGACGAGCCTGAATCCGGGTTGACAGTTGTGAAGCTCACACACACCAATGTACCCGAAGAAGACAGGTCAGTGTCTTTGGTTCAACATTTTTCACCGCCGTCAGATTTTTTATTTTCAAGTTTCCAGTTGCTTTGAGAGTTTTTATGTAAATGACCGAGATATTGCAGATATGGCAATTCAACTGTGGTGGAAAATACTGAGAGGGGATGGAGAGATATCATATTCCACAGAATACGGGCAGTTTTTGGCTTTGGAATATGAATATGCTCCAGGTTTGTTCTCGTTGGAGAATACTACTTTGTAATGTTTGGCTCACTGTTTTTAATGGATTAATACGGCAAATTTGAGACCGAGGCCGCCACGGCTTGTTGGGTGCCATTTAGAGATTTTCTCTGTTACATTTCTGTTAGTTTCTGCGGCTCATCACCCATTTCGTTTGCATTTTGTCTGTGATAAGCCGTAACACAAATTTACTCTGTTCCAACCTTTTTCTTGTCTATTATTCAGTAAAATAGTTGAAACCCTTGACAAGTATTTTACAAATTTGGAATTCATACCAGCGCCGTTGCAAAACATGGTCTGTCTACTTGTAAATGCTACCTATTGTGGGTATTTGTAGTATTGTGGTGGAGTTGGAAGGGATTAAAGCCTATGACTGGGTTGACAGTTCATTTTTCAGCCATATTTTCCGATCCACGATTTCCCTGGGATCCGGCGTATTAAGATGTAAACAAATATTGTTAGACCAACCCCTATGAGTTTCGTCAATGGGATCCGGCTTGTGAAGATGTGAGCAAATATTGTTAGACCAGCTCAATGAGTTTCTTCAGGTTAAACACGCCTACCTTATCGATATACAATGAGCAATCAACCCAAAAACAAAAAGGAAAGAAAACTTGTATTTACATGCTGTAGTGGTACATGATCGCATGCACAATGATAATTGTGATACATGCCAGAGATTATGGTTTCTGTTTCATACAAACTGCTGGATCATTTGCCTCACTTCTTCTATAACAAGCCAAGCTTTGTGGCCTCCGATCACCTCCGCTTTCATTTCTCCATCATTCCACACCTGCCAAGCGCCAAAAGTTCAATTGGAATTTTATATCTTGGATGTAAAATCATGCAATAAAATACTCAGATATCCGAATGATGGCACATTATGGTTAATCAGAATTAGCATGTTACAACTTACATTCCACATTATAAAAGTTTTTAAATCTATAGTTTCTTATACTTATGTATGTTATATATAATACCACATGAGAAAATAGAAATATTAATCAGTGCAACCGTTTGAGAGAAGATATGAAACTGACCTGAATTGTTGGCATCTTCTGCAAGAAATGCGCAATGATGTTAGCAACAAACATCAGCCAAAATAAATGATAAAAGCATATGTAGTATACAACCAGAAATCGACGCACCGATATGTTTCCACGCTTCACCAATGGTTGAGGCACGTTGTTAACGTCCACGCAATAGAACTTCACCCTATCATTTCAAGCAAATCAATCTCATATACAAAGAGATTGCCATGAATGGGAGAATTTCAAGAAATGATAATTGAAGAGAGCTCACTTGTTGTCATACTCGGCAGCCAACTTCTCCAACTTTGGCTGCAAGTAGATGCATTTTCTACACCAATTGGCCATCCTGCCACAGTGCCACTCGATTAATATCACATCAGATATCTCAGTTTCGTAGCGTTAGATAATATTGTCAACGTATTTTAACTAAAAACATGTTTGAAAAATTGTATAGGGAGGAATTCGAGATTGACCAATCAACAACAATGGGTTTGGAGGAGAGTTTAGCTTGTTCCAGAATCTGATCGAACTGCTCGCAATTTTGAATGGGCTCCATCTCCAGAGTTTCGGGCTTGAACAACTCGGGCCAGAATGAATGCGCCCTTGTATCCCTTTTAGATCTTCCTCTCCACTCGTTGCTCCGATCGAATCCGAACCCGTTCGATTTGGCGATGATCGGACCGGGTCCGGAGCTCCAGGCGTGAAGCTGCTGGGGTTCCCTTTGGTGGATCTCTCTGTACAGAATGTGCGGATTTGGTGATAATATAGACGACATGTTCGTTTGTAGAGAACAGAAAATGAGGTGTTTAAAGATAAGATCGTTTTTCTTCCAACATCTGTACGCAAAGTGGACAAGATTTGAATGAAATTATCTTCCATTTTTCTTTCCTTTTTTTATACAAATTCTTCTTTCTTCTATGCATAATGGATTGTTATATTATAATTATATATCTTTGAAAATCTTTTAAAAAATTTCTCAAAAATAAATGTCCGATTTTGTTTTGCTATCCGTGAAAAGACAAAAAAGAAACTTCGACCAGGTCTTACCCAATGGTTAATGTTGACTGTTGAGGTCCAGAAATTTGTTAGTCTCAAGTTCGATTACTGCACGATAATTTTCCTAATTTATTTGATAGATTTACTTTATTTCTTTATCGGAGATAAATAAGTCTCGGCCAATAGTCAAGCCTAATCTGGAGTAGGGATAACATTTTAGTCCAAACGGACTCATTGGACGCAGAGTGTACTGGGCCTGACTTCACAAATGGAACTTGGGCCTTGGAACATTTGCAATTTTTGGAAAGGTACATTATTTTGTTTTCTTTTCCTTTTTATCAAGCACTATTTTTTCTCTTTCTCTTTCGAGTGTACATTTTCAATTCTCTTTTGTGGAAAAACAATCTCTAATGATTTAATCTTAAACACATTATATAAAATAAATTAAGCAACCACTGAATCAATCGATCAGGCACGCTTCATTATATTTTCTCTATACTATTTATAGTTAGCAAAATACTTTCTAAAAAAATAGGATGGCTGATTGGCTATTTTGAAGTGGCTCGTTCATTTTTAAATTCTGTTAGATTCAAATTAAATTTTCTGCTTTCCATTTTATAGAAAATAATTTATTTAACTACCTAACTTTTTCAGACAAAGAAAAAGTGACGTAGGCACTTACTCTTAGGTGATTTTATTTTTGACCAACCGAAAGTAATATCGGTTTGGATTAAGTTGCTTCTCGCTTACTTCACCGGCCAGCTTAATTTGCATGGACCTTAATTTTTAGCAATTAGAAGTAAATAAAATATTTATCGAAATTGTTTTTATAAACTGAAACAGAGGCTGAACAAAATGTATTTTACGACATTTATAAGGTTTCTTATAAATAAGTTATTCTGTAAATCTGACAATGTATTCATTACAATTTACAAGAAACATTGAAATAATAATTTGTGTGGTTACGAGAATCATCTAACCCTATTCCTACTAGTTACACCACTGCAAGTACATGCGTGTACGAACATTTATTGCACGACTGAATAGGTTCTAGAGATTTTCAAATTGACTTTGATAAATATGTCATCCGAATTGGAATCAAATTCCAACATGTCCGAATATTTTTTAGATCGGACTTAAACCAAATTTATATTATTTCAAATTTAATCAAAATAATATATTTATGTATAAAATAATTAAATTTGTTTTGAACAATGAATAACTCACAAATATGTTCGAAACGTTCGAGTCGAACTCGGGTCAGGTCTTTAATTCGCTTTCCAAACCACATGAAATAAAAGATGTATATCTAATAACATATAAAAGATGTACTCATTGTTAACTAACTATAATGGAATCATTCCCTTAAATCAACGCGGATGAAAAATAGTTGCTACAAGGTATACTTAGGATTGGGCCTAACCTGGACTCAACGTGTATAAATATTCGAGATCGATTATGATACAAAATCTGAGTTAAATTACTTATTTTTCTGAACCTGATATTACATAATTTTATAAGGAAAAAACCCGAATCCACTCACCTATTGAATGCATCATAAATGTACGATACAACAGCCTAAAAGAATAATGCCACAGCCTCCTCTGTTATTGCGGGACAGCTCTATAATTGTGCTACTATATAACCAGAATAATATTCCTTTAATGTCTTTTAATCTATTAATAGGTTATTCTCCTATATAGGTTCAAAAATCCCTTAACCCATACAGATGGTAAATCAAGAGATATGAACAAGTAAGTGGGGCCCGAGGGAAAGGACCAATATAACGAACTAATTCCCAAAACATGCCTCCACAATATTTCAGTGGGAAATATGCTTCACACGAGAATCGAACCCGTGAAGCCGGAGAAGTTCACATCACTTCGGGTCTTACCAACTCGCCTGTACCCCTGGGAACAATAATATTGTATTCATGTCGTCTATAATAACAAGTATATTTTTTAATTAGCAAAATTAGAAATTAATATAATATGTAAAACGTGAAAAAATAGTTTTATATTACACATCGAATGTAGACCAGCTCTTTTATCCATTACAGATATATGACCGGGATATCAAAATTAGTGGTAGGTATTTTAGATACCATTATTTTCTTTTATAATAATAATAATATTGCATAAATATATGACTTATTGTGTGAAACCAGAAACAAAACTATTACTAGTTATTCAAATATAAAACATAGAAATTTTTTACCTACAACTATATGATGTTAGATCTTGCTTGATTATTTTATGGACGAACATATGAGCATAGGTTGGATATCAATGTCCTAATTAATATCTATTGGTTGGAGTAAACTTAATTTCTTGAAACCATATTATCATGTGCGAGACTTATAAGCCCCAGGGATACAGGCGAGTTCGTAAGACCTGAGGTGATGTTGGAATAACTTATCCGGCTTCACGGGTTCGATTTTCGTGTGGAACATATTCCACACTGAAATATTGTGGGGGTATGCTCTGGGAACTAGTCCATTATATGGGTCCTCTCCCCCGGGCCCCTGCCTACTCGTGCATATCCCTCTTTACCACTTGTATGGATCAAGGCGCTTCTGACCTATACAGGAGATTAGCTTATTTATGGGTTAACTTTCTCAAAATGTGCTTAGACTTATAAATAGAGAGAATTATAAATGCTTGCCTCTTCCTTTATATTTGCCTAATTCTTTCTTAATATATACGAAACCAACTTAGACTTGTTGATTTCGAAAACCCTAAGCTGATTAATATTCTTTGTGAACTACATAAGTTTATTATAATTATTTCGAAATATCATATTCTGCCTTTAGTAGTTTTTGTCATCTTGAATCTTGCTTTTGTAGATGGGCGATTGGCCGTCGGTGGATGAGAGTATTAGTTGGCAATGGAAATTAGTTTGGAGATGGGGGCATTAAATGAATCCATGGAAGGACCCTTGCCTTTTCTCCCCATGAAGTAGACGAATATTTCACTTTCATAATATGAACCGGATATATTGTATAGTAAACAATTTTATTATTTTTTCCAAAAGTTAGAATATGAAATGACTAACCACTGTATAGGTCAGAGACCCCTTAACTCATCTATATTTTAAATCAAATGATATACACGGGTAGACATGGACCTGGGGAAGACCTTCAAAACTTACCCACCATATTTCAAAATATATGATATAATTAACAATTTTTTATCTTATAACTGGACAACAAAAATAGTATACAAACTGTACAAATTCATATAATGGTACTCCCTCCATCTGACATACATAACTGAAACCTTTTTTTCATTGCTCTTAACTATAAAGTTCAGTTTATGTATACAATGTTATTTGCTCTACTCTAAGTCAATCCACCCAATTTAATTTAAATTTATTCATTTAATAAGGGTAAGAATCAAATTGTGATTTTCAAAAAGTTTCTTAATATGTGAGAAATGAATCATATAACAGTTGTCTTCATAACCATCTTCATAAATTTATCGGACTTTATGCAATTTAGTGATCTTTAATATGATGACTTCTTGGCTCTCATTTAGTATTTACTAACTTATTGTTATGATATTGCGACTCGATTAATTGGAAGCCTTGTGTGTGTATACATATATCTATATATATATATAATATTTCTTGTTGCCTGGCGATACAATTCTTGCAATTAACGTGCGATGATGGATGTGTGCAGTGGCAGACGAAGTAATAGTAATATATTTGGATTTATCGTCCAATTTCAAATTTCAATTTATTGTCGCGTCGAAATTCACTCCATTTCTGTCTCTATGTCATATTTGAAACGGACCCTTCAAGAATAGTGCAGAGAAAGGAAAACGTGTCGCCAACGTTATAAAATTAAGTCCTCAGTTTAATTATTTCGTTATTTTTAATAAAAAGTTAATCCATTAATGAACTAATCATTTATATAAGTCAGAGATTCTTGGATCTATACACGTGATAAATCAAGGGATATGCACAAGTAGACAGATGTCCGAAAAAGATGACCCATATAACGGATTAATTCTCAGAGCGTACCCCCATCTTTCAGTGAGGAATATGTTCCACACGAGAGTCGAACCCGTGAAGTCGAGGAAGTTATTCTCACACACCCTAGGTCTTACCAACTTATCTATGTCCCTGTGGGACAATTATTTCGTTACTAATTATGAACAAAGGAGTGAACAAAAAACAATGTGCAAACTCATTTAGATAATTATATAATACGGCCTTTTATCATAATTCACCTTGTTTTGCCTTGTGTACATATGCTTAGCATTGTTACTAATAGGCCTCTCATTTTTTCAGAAGGATTTTATAATATTTTATTATATAGTTTGTTGTGCTCGTCTCTTAACCAATATGTTCATGACACGTAAATCGTAATACGCATAATATATTATAGAAAATATTCATGTTCATTGCTTTTCTGTTTGTTTGAAATTTATGGTTTTTTTTCATAGTAATTGTTCTATATAGAAGTTATATTATCACTTAAAAATTTCAATAGCCTTAATCAATACGAAGAAGGGAGTATAATATGCAGCTAACCTTAACTTGATTTGATATGTGAGATGATTTAATAGGCGTCCTAGTTTATAGATAATATTATTGATATATAATAAATATATTTTCATGAGTCATGTTAGGTTAAGAGCTGTATAATTGATCCATAGACCATTGTATACCGATTTATATAAGAAATTCACTTTAAAAAATTAAATAAGTTCTGTTGTTTGCTACGGATTTATTGTCTCAGATCACATAACGATATCAGATATTTAGTCTAACCCCAAACTAAAATATATTGCATAAGTATAATATATATTTAATATACTAAAATAACATTTTTGCATCCAAGTCTACCTTTTATACTTGGCTATCGACAGTTATCATATATGCTTTGAAAGAAATGATCATTTGAATTTTAAAATCCATTAATTTAATTTAAATTCATTATCAACATTCATAAGAGAAGAAATTATGCTAGTATGTTAAAGTCAAAGAGCCAAGACTTTGCGACGGCCGTTGACGGCAAAGGGTACGGCCCCGTTCCGAGTCAAGTACTACTGGCGTCCACGCGTCACCCTTCCGTTATTCTTCCTTTTTTCCAAAAAAGTTTTTCATTAATTACTCCCTAAATTGTATTTCGGAAAATTTCCTATAGGCCAGTATCCTGCATAGTGCATACACTTTAGGTGACTAAAATAATATATTTAGGATAAATTTATATTTTTGAAATTTGCTATTATTTCACAACCTAAACTTTACGTGATTAAACGAATAGATTTAATATAAATTTGATGCAGCCAAATAGTTCGGCCGAGAGTTATCACCACGTCGAGGACCTCGGGCACGTCGGGTGTCGGAAACTCGGGAGTACGCCTGAATGTCTGCATCCACAAAACACTAGTCAGAGGACGCCGGAAGTGTGTCCGGCGAAACCCCTCCGATGCTTAAGTCAGACGATGCGCGCGCGAGAGAGCGAGAGCAAATATAACTGTGTGCGAGAGTGTGCAAGAATGAGTGAATGAATACAAAGGAGCAAACCTGGTGGTATTTATAGAGGGGCTAAGTCGGTGGAGAGGAGGACATCTCGGCGGAAATCTCGGGCGGGCGAGATACTCCATGATCTTCGCGGATCTTGTTATGTAAACAAGAAAAGTCGTATCGTCCTCGGATTTTCTAAAGAAGGAAAGACGTATCTAGGAAGGATTCTCTAGCACGTCGGGCCGGAGTCGTCGGGAAGTACCCCGAGCTCAAATTGCTTCCACGAATCCCTAGCTCCTCTCCATGACGTAGATTCTCGGGCACATCCCGAGATATGATTCCCGAGAAGGTTTCAAGGCCTCGGCCAGGACTCCCGAGCTGTGCGCGTGCTCCTCGGTTGCTCTCGCCTTAGATGACGTGGGTAGTGTTGATGGTGAAGTGCTCGGTCCTCGGGTCCCGAGGTGATTATGGGGGACATCAAAATTATTATTTTAATATTTGAAAAATTGGTTTACACTATAAAATGAACTGATTCAAAGACAAGATCTGTATCGTAGAACTCGAAGTTCTACAAATCGAATGGAGAAAAACATGAGAATTATATAAGTAAAAACTCGATATCCTTTTTTAGAAAATAGATATTGTGGAAAATATTTGGGAGATAATAAATTGCTTTCGGTATCTTAAATTAGGTTGTCGGTCACCCTTTACACTTGTCCACCAAATAAATCGATCATTCTAAAAGAGTATATTTTTTCCCTTAATCATAGCGGATAATTTTTTATAATTGTGAAGATCATTTTTTTTTTCAACATAGAAACTGTAATGCCCAGATATTTTAGAAGTCCACAATTAGAAAGATATGAGATTGAGGGATTACAATGCTATATTATTTCGATCCATGAATAGATTCAGTTTCAGATTTCATGTCTTACGTGATGATCAACCTATTCTTATATCTTGGGTTGATAACCAGATTTTAGAATGCAATACCAGTAGATGTCTAGTGGTTCCAGCAAGCCAATCGAATCCTTTTGTTTTAACTAAAATGGTTCGGTTTCCATATGCATCATTTTTATTTTGAAAAACAGAGCACACTTATAATGGATTTTTGGACATATCGATTAAACGTGTTTCCCTTCAGTAGGCATTCTACATCATAAATAGGATGATAAGTTGCTCATGCATCATTATCTTCAAATCAAATCATTTAGAAGCGGTGCTCTCTCTCAAGAAGCCGAACAAAATACTTTCAAAGTGTTTTAAAGGAAACAGACGGTGCGTTAGGAGTTGCTCTGTTTCTTACTCACTCAGTGAAAGCATATATATTCAATTCTGTTTGCATGTTTATATGAGATTTTAAAGAAAGGAAGATGGCTTCGGCTGTTCTTCAGAAACCAGAAAGTTCATGCTCTGTTTTATGAAGGTTGCGTTTTACTGTATTTTTGATCCAGAAAGTTTACAGAAAATGGTTTGATGATGTTCTTTTAGTTAGTTCTTGAGTTTTCTTCAGAAATTCCATCGAAGTAGCTTATAAGTAGCTTATTCGATCATTTCCAAAAATTTCTTCAGATATTCTGAATTCTTCAGACAAAGGAAAACCATCGTCATTCACCTGGTTAAGTCTGAAAACTGGTTCTTATACCACTGCTGATATTGCTTTGTCGAAAATATTCTAAGTATAGATTTCAGCTATTGCATTGTTTGAGTTCAGTAGTTGCGATCAGTAGTCGCACTATTTTATGTTCAGCTGTTTCATATTTTATTGTTCATCAGCTGACAGTTTATTCATCAGTTGATAGTTGTTTATCAATTGATAATTTGTTCATCAGCTGGTAATTTGTTCATCAGCTATTGATATTCAGCAGATGCATTTCCTTTGCTAAAACCAGCAGGTGTATTTCTTTGTTAACACCAGCGGGTGCATTCCTTTAGTAGAAGTCAGCAGCTGTATTCCTTTGTTAGAATTCAGCAGTTCCGTTGTCTTCGTAATATTCAGCAGATGCACTGTTCACCAGCAGATGCATTCCATTTTGATATTTCAGCAGTTGCTTTATTGTTTTTAGTACATTCAGTAGCGACTGGTTGTAGCGACTGGTTGTAACGACTGGTTGTAGCGACTGGTTTATGCGTTAACGACATCGTTTCACTTTACAATTGTTTAAAAGACCTTGCGACTGGAATCTTGTCTTGCGACTGATTTACTATTCGTTGCGACTGGTACTGTTCATTCAACTGGTATTAGTCTTGCGACTGGTACTGTTCATTCTTCGTTTTCTTCAACAGATAACGAAATTTCAGAATTTGATTCCTTATTCAATTCCGAATCATTTCAAAGATTGTATTCGACTTAAATGACAGATTCAAGTAGCTAATTTATTCAGTTTTCATCTTCGCAAGCTTTACAGAGAAATCCTTTACAGTTCCAGAACATCATTAGACAAAAGAAAAACCAGTAATTCGTGCAAGAGAGAAAGAAAACAGATTTTAGAAAGAAAAGAAAGAGCATAACGATGTTTTAGAAAATATTTTAAGTTATGACAACTAAGAGGGTCCCCAGAAGAAGGGTGAGTGCGCGGCTGACGAACCGTGTGCCCTTTCAACAGAGGAAGGATCAGGTGTATAGGTCGACGGATCTGTATATCCCTTCACCATGAGCCATAGAGCTAGAAACTGATATTAGGAGTTTGATCAAGCGAATTGGACCAAAATATTTAGAGTGTTGTCATAATTTCAGAAGAGAGCAAATGTGATTTTAATCACAGCTCCAGAGAATGTTTAAAGAAAATGTTTTCAGAATTTGATTATGTTTTATGCTTTCAGTTTCTATCAGAATTCTCAGTTATATATTATTGCGCTTTTTCATTCCAAAAGCGTAAGCAGATTTCAGTTATGTATTCAGCTTCCAGTTTCAGTTTCTATTGCATGATTTTGCTATTCCAGATTTACCTGCTGAGCCTTTGGCTCACTAGTTTTCATTGAGTGCAGGTAATCAGCAGTAAGAGCTGGAGGGAGATGATCAGAAAGGGAGGATGTGTTTATCGTGGACTTATTCCGTTGTTCTTTTCAGATTTTGGTGTACAGAACTTTAGTTATAGTTTTGTATGTTAACAGATTTCTAGTTCCTTATTTTTGTAGAAATCTGTATGAACTTTTGGTGTAAAGATATATGCAAAGTCACTGGTATTTTATCAGCTGGTATATCAGTTCCGCGTGTGTTTTAAGATCAGCAGATGATTTAGTTCAGTGTTTTGTATACCCTTCCTGCTGATTTCCTTCACTTGTTATGAAACGTGTTTACCAGATTTTATTTCTACTTCCGCTCATGTCATTGATTTCCTTGTTCCGCATTTCAGCAGCAACAAATTGTGTTTATTCGCAATTAGTCCAGAATTTTAGTAACGACTTTTATGTTTATTAAGATCGAAATTTTTGGGTCTTTCAAATCGAACCCCAAATTTCTAAATTTCTTTTGAGAAAAGTCCGTTCGTTACATTTATAGTATTGATTTTATTGTATTGAACGTATCCCAGCGCTTAATTTTAAACTTCCGCCGTGCAGCCGGGAGACGGGATCCGGATCCACCATCGCTTTCCCCACAGTGGTATCAGGGCAAAGGCTCGGATCCTTCAATATATTGTGCCATAATTGCATCAGATCTCAATGTTTAAAATCGAAAAATAAAAATTTTTGAAACGGCCACGGCGCCGCGCATGGCGGCGCCCCTCCCCGCGCGCTTGTGCGCAAGCGGTCGCACGCTAGCCGCGCATTGGCCGGCCGAGAGATGCTGATCTCGCACGCAAGTGTTGCGTGATCTGCTGCCGACCGCATGCTGTCTCCTTCGTGCAATGATGCGCAACCAGTGCGCCTTGATGGGCGCACGCTTGCGGCGGGAGGCGCCGCTGTTGACGCGGCCAGGCCGCGCATCATGCGGCCGAGTGCCGCACGTGATTTGTGGGCGGCGGCCGCCGCCGTCCGGCGAGTCTCCTGGCAGCGTTGCGACGGCTGGTTTCTTTTTGGGGTTGTTCGGGCCTGTACCGGGCAGCCCATGAAGGTTTTGGGCCGATATTCGATATTGGGCCCATTTTGGTCGATTTGAAATTTTTGAGATTTTGGGCCTAAAATCGTTTTAAGCCCAATATGATGCAATTAAAATTGCAAAATATGATTTTAGTTATGAAATATGATTTTATAATTAAAATATGATTTTGTTGATTAAAATATGATTTTATCGACAAAATGCGATTTTATTATAAAATGCGATTTTATGATTAAAATATGATTTTGTGGATGGGCCTAAAATCGTTTTAAGCCCAATATGATGCAATTAAAATTGCAAAATATGATTTTAGTTATGAAATATGATTTTATAATTAAAATATGATTTTGTTGATTAAAATATGATTTTATCGACAAAATGCGATTTTATTATAAAATGCGATTTTATGATTAAAATATGATTTTGTTGATTAAAATATGATTTTATCGACAAAATGCGATTTTATTATAAAATGCGATTTTATAATTAAAATATGATTTTGTTGATTAAAATATGATTTTATCGACAAAATGCGATTTTATTATAAAATGCGATTTTATAATTAAAATATGATTTTGT
>KV002473.1:20747-49542 GCA_001598015.1 Dorcoceras hygrometricum
TTCAAACAACGAGCGACAAAACCAGCAACATCGCTCTTCAGGCCAGCCCACCAAAAGTGCGGCTTCAAAGCATGGTACATTTTCCGTGCCCCAGGATGAACACTATGTCGGCTGCAATGCGCTTCCTGAAGGATCTCCTCCTTCAAATCAATGAGGTTAGGCACAACTAACCTGCCACGAAACCTCAAGCAACCATCAGAAGAAACAGAATAATCTTCAAGTTCTCCAGCCCTGACCTTAAATTTCAACTCATGGATGGAAGGGTCAGTCCTTTGAGCTGCTCGAATACTCGAAACAATCTGTGGCTCCACTTGGAAGGAAGAAACCACAACACAATCCTCAGCCGGGTAGAATCTTCAACCTGTAGTGTTAAGATGCTCCTGGTCCTTAGAGATATTCAACGAAGCAAGCATCTCACTAGCCTTCCTGCTCAATGCATCGGCCACTACGTTCGATTTCCCAGGCTGATACTTGATCTCGCAATCAAAGTACTTTAGCAGCTCCATCCAACGAAACTGTCTCATTTTCAAGTCAGGTTGCGAAAACAAATACTGCAAACTTTTGTGGTCCGAGTACACCACAAATTTCTCACCATACAGGTAATGACGCCAGATCTTCAACGTAAAGACCACGGCTGCTAGCTCCAAATCATGGACTAGATAACGAGTCTCATGCGGTTTCAGCTGCCGCGAGGCATACGCAATGACTCGACCATCCTGAATCAAAACACAGCCCAATCCATTGAGCGAAGCATCAGAACAAATAACGAAACCACCTGATCTGGACGGCAGAGCCAACACAGGCGTAGTAGTCAATTTCTCCTTGAGCAATTGAAACGCATTCTTGCATTGCTCAGTCCACACAAACCGCTTTTCCTTGGGTCAGCTGAGTCATCGGCTTTGCTATGCTAGAAAATCCTTCAATGAAACGACGGTAATAGCCAGCCAGACCCAAGAAACTGCGAATCTCCGACACATTCCTGGGATGCTCCCAGTTCAAAACAGCATCAACCTTACTGGGATCCACAGAAATTCCCTCGGCTGAAATAACATGACCCAGAAACACGACGCGATCCAGCCAAAACTCTCACTTGGAGAATTTAGCATGCAGCTGCTGGTCTCTCAACGTCTGAAGGACAATTCTCAGGTGCTCCTTATGCTCCAAAGGAGTCTTAAATATACCAAGATGTTGTCAATGAACACTATCACAAACTGATCAATAAATTCTCGGAAAACTCGGTTCATCAAATCCATAAAGACTGCTGGAGCATTGGTCAGCCCAAACGGCATAACCAGGAACTCGAAGTGCCCGTAACTCGTACAAAAAGCAGTCTTTGCGACATCTTGATCTCTTACTCTCAGCTGATGGTACCCCGATCGCAAGTCGATCTTCGAATACACCACAGAACCTTGCAGCTGATCAAAGGGTACTTGTCTTAACAGTCGATTTATTCAACTGGCGGAAATCAATGCACATCCGCATTGATCCATCCTTCTTCTTCATAAACAAAATGGGCGCTCCCCATGGCGACATGCTAGGTATAATAAAACCTTTCTCCTGCAAATCGTCCAACTGTGCCTTGAGTTCTCTCAACTCCGCAGGCGCCACACAATACGGGGCACGAGAAATTGGAGCTGTGCCAGGCACCAGCTCAATACTGAAGTCAATCTCTTGCCTCGGAGGAAAACCAGGAATCTCCTTCGGGAACACATCGGGAAAATGTCGCACCACGGGAACGTCACTGAGCTGCACACGAGAAGAAGAAGATGGGAAAACAGGCTCACACCGCCAGGGGTAGAAACAGAAACAGCATCGTGCAAAGAAATGGTATGCAGACCATGCTCGATAACAAAAGAATCAGAGAAAAAATAATGCGATGCACCGGTGTCAAACAACACACGTGCAGGAAAATCGAAAACAAAACATGTACCTGCGATCAACCTGCTCGGCGTCTCCTCTGCCTGCTCCCTAGAAATGACGTTGGCCTGAGCATGCTGAGGTCCAGAATAGAACGGCAGAGACGACTGTCCGAATCGCGATGGACCAGGCTGCTGGAACGGCCTGAACTGAGTCTCACCAATCATGGGCGGCTGAAACTGAGGGGAACGACCACTATACTGTCCTCCATGAGCCTGACATGGGGCTGCGGCTTGCTGCGATCCAGCTGACGGACACACACTAGCAAAATGCCCATACTGACCGCAAATGTTGCAGGAGCCCTGCACACCGACACATTGGGTAGAAGGATGCTTGCCACCGCAATAACCACAGAACTCAGCCCGAGAACCACTGCTACTCGAGCTACCTAAACCAGAAGATCCAGAACCAGACTTCTTCTTGAACTGCTGACCGCGAGGTCGGAACCTCTGACGACCAGACTGCTGTGCCACCTGCGGCTGCTGTTGCTGCTGCTGGGGCTGATGGGCTAACTGAGAAGCCTGAGAGGAGTGTGCTCCCTGACCAGCAGGACGACCACCCTGTGCTACCTGCTGCCTACGAGCACGACGACTCCTCAAGCCCTCCTCAATATCGATAGCACTATCCACTGCTTCAGCATAAGTATTGTGTTTGCTTGTCAGCACCATCTGATACAGTTCCTCATTCAAACCCTCTAAAAATCTGGTCCTCTTGGCCCTCTCCCGGCCAGAAACATGCGGGACATACGCCAACAAGGAAGAAAACGTCCTAGCATACTCATGAACAGACATCGAGCCCTGCTCCAGATGATCAAATTCCCGCTCACGGGCATTCACGTAAGACTCAGGAACATAATCCTGCCTAAAAGTATCGCAAAAGCTGTCCCAAATAATCCCAACGTCGGTCTCCAACAAAGTACTAGAAGCACCTCGCCACCAGCGCTCTGCACCCTTTCTAAGCTGAAGGGTCACCAAACTCAAACGAAGCTTGTCGTCGTACTGGACACGATCGAATAGACCAGTGATGTTCTGAAGCCACGAATCTGCATCCTCGCTCGAATCGTCGCCATTAAATACCTGAGGATTCATCCTCTGAAACCTCACTATCACAACGTACATCCTCTCTACAGGGTCGGAAAAACCTCAACCTACTCCTCTTCCTCATGGCTACTACGAGTACGACTAGGAGCACTACGCCGATCCTCATTCTGCCCTTCTGACTCCTGAAAATATCCCCTACCTCTAGCTCTACGTCTAGGCGGCATCTACGAAGGCACTAAACAGGATAAAGCAACAAAGAACAGATACAGCATAGATATCAAATATGCAGCACATAATCACATAGGTCAAACACATGCAACACACGACACTGTGCCTAGACTCAAGTGTGATGAAAGAAATCGAGCTTATCCCAGCTTAAGCTCGGATAACAAAAATGTCAGGCTCGTGCTCACAACAGAGTAAAACCACACAAACACAAGCGAAAGCTACTAAAAAGCGGGTAAAATTTTTGCTTTTGGCCTGACGGTTTAAAACAATATAATTTAAAATATGACAATACCCAAAGTAATCCCAGTTTACAAAATCAACCAACAAAGGCTACAAGCCCACGACGTACAGCACAACATAAACACATGTATCAGATACCTGGTAACAACCACCACTGAATACAACCCAAATACGACAAGAGCACAGGGCATCCCCTGACTAACTGTACTGATACATAAATGTATGCTATATACTACTGGGATACTCTAACCACCTCCTAGGGCACCTCCAGCCGGGTAAGCTCCACGACCAGCTGGATAACCTGAACAACACAACAGGCAAGGAAAACAAACCAAGCCCCAGAGGGACATGGGGTCAAACCCCATTACGGAGAGCAACTGAAACAGCTAAAGAAAAGCATAAGATAAAATGCAGATGCTATGCATGAGACACCGGATAACAGCTGAAGGCTACAACCAAAAAGCGAGCCAGGGAACTCAAACATAGCTCCAGAGAATCTGCAACAACAGTGGCCACGGGGTGTGTTCAAAGTGTGGTAATGAGCCACTCGCCTTGACACTACACCCTAATACCAGATGCATCAAATAGCTCAACCTGTCGTTTCACAACTCATGAACTGTGTTAGTTAACCACTCGGCGCATGAGGGCTAACAATCCCAGCAGGGAGATGAGAGTGCGGTATCGCCGCTCGCCCTCCCATCCTGGAAAGAAACAACAGCGCAATACAACAAGATACAAATCATGGAGTCTGAAATGCAAGTGAATAAATGCGTGTATGCACATAACAGCAAGCAGTAAACACTGGCAGCAATACACGAAACAACAATCAGCCATCACTGCATTTACCCATGCCAAATCTCACGCTGTAACAAGTTCAACCCGTACCTTAATTCTGTGCAATGATTACCACAACAAGGAGCCCGAGAATCTGGTTGAGACCTGCTCAACACCCAACGCACAAAGCATAAATCTCACGGGACACAGGCACAGAACTCACGGCTGGGAGTTACAACTCAAACCAGCGATTAATCATCCTAATAAACTCAACAGGAAGCTTAAATAAAGGCTAAGGCTAAGATCTCAACAGCAAATTGAAGTTCTACCTGCGCGCACAAACACACGGCCGAGGACAGCAACTTCGCGATCTCTCTCTAGCCAACGACAGCCTCCAAGAAGGGTATAGGATGAAAGAGCTTCACGAGAGGAGTCCAACTCTACCTCAAACGTCAAAAAGATGACCGGAAATGACGAGAATTCACCGGAGAAACTCACGGTAAATAGTGTTCTCGTGTTCGAAGCGAAGAACAACAATCGGGAGAAAATATTGCTAAGTATGGAATCTGATAATCCAGTCGAAGACTAAGTCTTCTAATATATATATACACTTCATACCAGCTGACAGCAGCAAGAGAGGATTCCACCGACAAAACCAGTCGAAACTAAAGATGTTCCCAAATCAGCAGCTGGATAAACCAACAGCTGGTGGAGACGACTGTCCGAATCGCGACGGACCAGGCTGCTGGAACAGCCTGAACTGAGTCTCACCAATCATGGGCGGCTGAAACTGAGGGGAACGACCACTATACTGTCCTCCACGACCCTGACATGGGGCTGCGGCTTGCTGCGATCCAGCTGACGGACACACACTAGCAAAATGCCCATACTGACCGCAAATGTTGCAGGAGCCCTGCACACCGACACATTGGGTAGAAGGATGCTTGCCACTGCAATAACCACAGAACTCAGCCCGAGAGCCACTGCTACTCGAGCTACCTAAACCAGACGATCCAGAACCAGACTTCTTCTTGAACTGCTGACCGCGAGGTCGGAACCTTTGACGACCAGACTGCTGTGCCACCTGCGGCTGCTGCTGGGGCTGATGGGCTAACTGAGAAGCCTGAGAGGAGTGCGCTCCCTAACCAGCAGGACGACCACCCTGCGCTACCTGCTGCCTACGAGCACGACGACTCCTCAAGCCCTCCTCAATATCGATAGCACTATCCACTGCTTCAGCATAAGTATTGGGTTTTCTTGTCAGCACCATCTGATACAGTTCCTCATTGAAACCCTCTAAAAATCTGGTCCTCTTGGCCCTCTCCCGGCCAGAAACATGCGGGACATACGCCAACAAGGAAGAAAACATCCTAGCATACTCACGAACAGACATCGAGCCCTGCTCCAGATTATCAAATTCCCGCTCACGGGCATTCACGTAAGACTCAGGAACATACTCCTGCCTAAAAGTCTCGCAAAAGTGTCCCAAGTAATCCCAACGCCGGTCTCCAACAAAGTACTAGAAGCACCTCGCCACCAGCGCTCTGCACCCTTCCTAAGCTGGAGGGTCACCAAACTCAAACGAAGCTTGTCGTCGTACTAGACACGATCGAAAAGACCAGTGATGTTCTGAAGCCACGAATCTGCATCCTCGCTCGAATCGTCGCCATTAAATACCAGAGGATTCATCCTCTGAAACCTCACTATCACAACGTACATCCTCTCTACAGGGTCGGCAAAACCTCAACCTACTCCTCTTCCTCATGGCTACTATGAGTACGACTAGGAGCACTACGCCGATCCTCATTCTGCCCTTCTGACTCCTGAAACTATCCCCTACCTCTAGCTCTACGTCTAGGCGGCATCTACGAAGGCAATAAACAGGATAAAGCAACAAAGAACAGATACAGCATAGATATCAAATATGCAGCACATAATCACATAGGTCAAACACATGCAACACACGACACTGTGCCTAGACTCAAGTGTGATCAAAGAAATCGAGCTTATCCCAGCTTAAGCTCGGATACCAAAAATGTCAGGCCTCGTGCTCACAATAGAGTAAAACCACACAAACACAAGCGAAAGCTACTAAAAAGCGGGTAAAATTTTTGCTTTTGGCCTGACGTTTTAAAAAAATATAATTTAAAATACGACAATACCCAAAGTAATCCCAGTTTACAAAATCAACCAACAAAGGCTACAAGCCCACGACGTACAGCACAACATAAACACATGTATCAGATACCTGGTAACAACCACCACTGAATACAACCCAAATACGACAAGAGCACAGGGCATCCCCTGACTAACTGTACTGATACATAAATGTATGCTATATGCTACTGGGATACTCTAACACCTCCTAGGGCACCTCCAGCCGGGTAAGCTCCACGAGCAGATGGATAACCTGAACAACACAACAGGCAAGGAAAACAAACCAAGCCCCAGAGGGACATGGGTCAAACCCCATTACAGAGAGCAACTGAAACAGCTAAAGAAAAGCATAAGATAAAATGCAGATGCTATGCATGAGACACCGGATAACAGCTGAAGGCTACAACCAAAAAGGGAGCCAGGGAACTCAAACATAGCTCCAGAGAATCTGCAACAACAGTGGCCACGGGGTGTGTTCAAAGTGTGGTAATGAGCCACTCTCCTTGACACTACACCCTAATACAAGATGCATCAAATAGCTCAACCTGCCATTCACAACTCATGAACTGTGGTAGTTAACCACTCGGCGCATGAGGGCTAACAATCCCAGCAGGGAGATGAGAGTGCGGTATCGCCGCTCGCCCTCCCATCCTGGAAAGAAACGAACAGCGCAATACAACAAGATACAAATCATGGAGTCTGAAAATGCAAGTGAATAAAATGCGTGTAATGCACATAAACAGCAAAGCAGTAAACACTGGCGTGGTAGTTAACCACTCGGCGCATGAGGGCTAACAATCCCAGCAGGGAGATGAGAGTGCGGTATCGCCGCTCGCCCTCCCATCCTGGAAAGAAACAACAGCGCAATACAACAAGATACAAATCATGGAGTCTGAAATGCAAGTGAATAAATGCGTGTATGCACATAACAGCAAGCAGTAAACACTGGCAGCAATACACGAAACAACAATCAGCCATCACTGCATTTACCCATGCCAAATCTCACGCTGTAACAAGTTCAACCCGTACCTTAATTCTGTGAAACGATTACCACAACTAGTAGCCCGAGAATCTGGTTGAGACCTGCTCAACACCCAACGCACAAAGCATAAATCTCACGGGACACAGGCACACAACTCACGGCTGGGAGTTACAACTCAAACCAGCGATTAATCATCCTAATAAACTCAACAGGAAGCTTAAATAAAGGCTAAGGCTAAGATCTCAACAGCAAATTGAAGTTCTACATGCGCGCACGAACACACGGCCGAGGACAGCAACTTCGCGATCTCGCTCTAGCCAACGACAGCCTCCAAGAAGGGTATAGGATGAAAGAGCTTCACGAGAGGAGTCCAACGCTACCTCAAACGTCAAAAAGATGACCGGAAATGACGGGAATTCACCGGAGAAACTCACGGTAAACAGTGTTCTAATGTTCGAAGCGAAGAACAACAATCAGGAGAAAATATTGCTAAGTATGGAATCTGATAATCCAGTCGAAGACCAAGTCTTCTAATATATATATACACTTCATACCAGCTGACAGCAGCAAGAGCGGATTCCACCGACAAAACCAGTCGACACTAAAGATGTTCCCAAATCAGCAGCTGGATAAACCAACAGCTGGTGAATTAAATCCACCGACAAATTTCAGCTGTTGCACTGTTCCACAAACCAACGGCTGGTCACTAACCCAACGGCTGAATAAGTGCTACAACAGATTCCTACTGCTGGACACTAAAATTGCCAACAGCTGAAAAACCCAACGGCTGATCAAACATCGCATAACATATTGCGACAGCTGATGTCCAACGAAAACCAAAAGCTGGTCCCAGCGCTCCACTCCAAAACGACGACGTTTCCACCTCGCGCTAGAGGAACGCTAACCCGCGTTGATGTCTGCTCTCAGCGATACAACCAGGCGACACACATGCAAACAGATCCCTCGCTGCTGATACCCAAAACGCTGCGTTTCAACTAACTAAAACGGTGTCGCACCAACTAATATAAACGCTGTCGTTTTATAATCAACGCAAAACACATGAAAGCAACGTCTGAAATTCTAAAACGCTAACAGACTTCACCTAAACAACGGCGTATTTATCTCCCACGATACAAAATACACGCTGCTACCAGATTTCACCAAATCGATCAGCTTTCACCACAAAATCAGATTTCTCCTCCAAAAACTCAAAAATACGAAAACTTCCAAAATTGTTCTAAATGTGAAATCTGACCCGAAAATGCAACCGGAACCTTCAAATTGGAATCTGAACATCCAGAAATCCTTAAAACCGATTAATCCAACAATTAATATTTTATTAATTTCAGGTCTCACACTGGGACTAAAATCAGAAAGGGGATCGACCAGCTGAAACTCCACTCTGTCCAGCCTGGTTACCTGAAGAACCTGCAATGGCCCACACAGACCAAAGCAACCCAACACAGGGAAAATAAACGATGTCAAACCTCAGTACTAAGAGCACAATAAAAGCATCTAAAATATCATACAATGCAATATATCTATCGTGCAATGCATGAAAGGGCTACCAAGAATCATCGGTAGGCAAATAGCACAACGACTCAGTTGTGCAGATCTCATCAATCATCATCATCTTGTGATCTTCAGGTACGACGACTCAGTCGACCATCACAAGGCAATGTGGTATTCAGGCACAATGACTCAGTTGGGCTCAACATCAAAACAACGTTGGATCTTTCAGGCACGACGACTCAGCCGACCGATCACAACGTGCAAAGAGGAAATTCATCTTTCAAAAGGAGTCAGGATCAATATGTAGCGTGAATGCACAACAAACACATGCTTAAAATCAATGCATATAATCACACACACACAACCAGATATGAGCACAGAATCGTTACATAGTCAATACAATTCACAACACCTAATACACTAATGAAATATCCCAAAGCTGATAACAAAGCTGCTTAATCTAGCTCAATTCGTACCTCAAACAGCTTCTACCTCAACAGATCATACAACAACAAGGAAGCAACAACCAACTCAAGTCTACTGCCCAAGAAAATTCACGAAGAACTCAACTGAAGCTACTACCTGCTCAAATATGTCAATATATCTCAATATCAACTCAAATCTGAACTCAAACAGCTTAATCCCTAAAGCCCAGTAGCATAGCTCATCTACCTAACTCCTACATAGCATTTCTAAACTCTCATAAGAAGCTTAAATCAGTAAAGAATCACTTACCCAAAGCTGTTAAAGAACAGAAGAACTATTGGTCCACGATCGCAAAGACCTACGAACACTGCAACTACTTCGTGCTCCTCAAATCCGGCAACTCCAGTCTCCAAACTGATATCAATCGAAAGCCTTAGAGAAGACGAGCTCAGCGCTACTAATCTTGCTCCAAACGGCAGCAAAGAACGACGGCAATCGACGAAAATAGGGTTCGGGTGAACAGTAACTATCGAGGGTTATGGGGGATGAAGATAAGGAATATAAAGTTAGAAAATTTCTAAATGTTGATCAACACTTACATTTAAATCCCCAGGTCTGAACTATAGCAGAATTCATCATCGAATAATTCAGATCTCTCCCCAACTCAGATCTTGGTACTGATCAGCTTTCATTCTAAGGCAGAAGCCTCTCGGATATGGTTCTCTAACAATACCAAAACGACGTCACTCTTACTTATCAAAACGACGTAGCATCGAAGTCCGCTCTCTCAACAGATCTCGCCAACGCTCTTCAGATCTTGATCACATCTGTATTAAGTTCCAGCGCTCATAGCTGATCGCGCTTACTCAAATCTGAGCATCGTTGACTTCCTCGAGTAGAAGCTCACGCCCGCTAAACAGATCTCACACACTAGCGCCAAGTCTGTATAGGCAATATGATGTCGCACTCTCTCTAGCAACACCATATCTGCTTAGCACCTGAACGGCAATGTTTCGCTCCCTACTTGCGACAATTCACGCAAACACACCAGGACACATCTGAACATCCAGATCCCGCTCAAAACTGATATTCTGAAAAATCACCAAATCCTCAAATCTGGAAACCCGATACTCAGAAACTAAATTAGCTAATTCCAAACCAAATCTAATTAGCTATAAATCGTACTTAGCAAATTATAGTCCTCACATACAGAGTTCAGAATTTGTTTCTGGAAGTTCGGATCTTAAAATCCTACGTCTCCCCTTCTTCCTTTTCAGGAAGGTTCCACTAGAAGAAATTTGATGTTACAGCTATTGTAGACACCCGGTCACTCAAGCCTCACTTGACGTGAACTCCTAGAAACTCCAGACTATGCAAATCACACTGCGGTTTACAATCAAATATTTTCGAACTGCTTCACACAGCAAGTTCGTTACAGACTCTGTTTGATATTACAAAGAAATACGATACAAATGAAAAGTAGGTAAACATCGGTTGTACCAACTCTGCGTACTGTGCAACTATACTCAAAGTAGCTCTGATCTTATCTCTTCAATTCAAATTGTCTAACAGGCTTTATGCAATTAAATCTCGATCGTTGATTCATTTGGAATAAACATCTAATAATATCTAAAACTCACATCTGTTTCAACACTAAGATCTGAAATCTGTTCTCTTATATATATAACCTTTACGATCTTTTCTCTCTTTAACTTCTCTTTTCTTTATCGATATCTCCAGATCTAAAACCTCCTTTTTGTCTCTTTATCTGTACCATTGTCAAATCTGAAGTCTTGTCTCCTTTACAAATATATCCCCCTTTTTGTAGAAACATAATTCTGCCAAATCTGAAATCTTTAAAATAACTGAATATCTGAAAGACCATAATCTGATCTGACTTTTGTTCCTGAAGTCTGACAAACAACAACTGATATACTTGAATATATTCTATAACCAAATCTGAGTCTGTTTCTTATCGGATCTGTTAACGTAGCCTCTGAACCCAAATATGATACCCTCTGTCTGATCTGATACAAAAGCCTCTGTACTGAAACTAATACTAAAATACTTGACCCGATAACTGTCATAACCCGAATACCCAAATCTGATATACTCTGATCTGAATTCTTCAACCCAAATAACTGAGATCTGAATTCCTCTTTTAAATACGCTTCGCTCTTTTCTGATCTTATAAACTTATCATGTTAGCTCAAATTTGATAACTGACCTTTCTGATACAGCCACAAATACTAACGGTCCAGATCTAAAATACTTCATTCTCTTCTACGAATACTTAACATCCAGATCTTAGTCTTAAATTCAGTTCTTAGCCCTATTTTCGTTATCATCAAAACTTATAAATTTTATCTTAACACACAAGAATATAATCTATAAATAAAATCATAAAACGATCAATATACTCACTAAAGACACGATTCATCAAGTCCATGATGGCAGCAGAGCCATTCGTCAATCCAAACGGCATCACAAGGAACTCATAATGCCCGTATCTATTACGAAACACCTTATTCGCTACATAACCGTTCCTAATCCACAACTGATGATAATCAGATCGCAGATCAATCTTGGAGTACACTGCTGAACCTTTCAGCTGATCACAGATCATCTATCCTCGGTAGTGGATACTTATTCTTCACCGTCGCTTTGTTCATCTATCAAAAGTCTACACACATCCTCATGGATCCATATTTCTTCTTCACAAAGAGAATAGGATCTCTACAATGCGACATACTCGTCCTAATGAAACCCTTCTCCAAAAGATCACGTAACTGTTCCTTGAGTTCCCTCAGCTCAGCTGCGCCAACCGATATGGAGCTCTAGAAATCAGGGCAGTCCCTGGCACCAACACAATGCTGAAATCAATCTCCCTTCTCGGAGGAAAACCAGGAATCTTATCCGGAAAAACATTTGGGAACTCTCGGACAATCGGAATATCACTCAATTCCAGTCGCGATTCTTGGGTCACATCCAAGGCATAAATCATAAACCCTGCATTTTCAAGTGATAACAGGCTAAACATTTCCATGGCTGACATAAGTGGAATCTTAGACCGCGAATCTACACCGTAAAAAATCCCACATTTCACCAAATTCAACCCTAAACCTCACCACGCCATAGAAACAATTTACAATAGCTCTATAACTGGACAACATGTCCATACCGAAGATACAATCAAAGTCTCTAATCTCTAAAGAAATTAAATTGCCACAGGTACGTTCTGATCAAATCTAATCACACAGTTCACAATACCTCACGGGACAACTGTAACGCCCAGATCTTTTCAAAGTCCACAATTAGAAAATTATGAGATTTGAGGGATTACAATGCTATTATATTCAACTCTTGATTAATCGAGTTTCAGATTTTATCTATGTATTGTTTAGCTTTCTTTATTCAAAAACTAAATAGCAGATTTCTATAAATATGATGATAAGCTGCTTCACGCATCATTATCTTCAAATCAAATTACTTTAAAGTGGTGCTCTCTCTCAAGAAGCCGAACAAAATCCTTTCAAAGTTTAAAAGGAAACAGGCGGTGCGTAGGAACTTTACTGGATCTTCTGCTGTTGTTGTGTTAGAGATTGCAGGCAAGTAAACTCTGTTTCTTTCTCACTCAATGGAAAGCATATATTCAATTCTGTTTTATATGTTTATGTATGTTTTAAAGAAGAGGAAGATGGCTTCGGCTGTTCTTCAAGAAAACCAGAAGTTCATGCTCTTTTTTTTCAAAAGTTACGTTTACTGTAATTTTGATTCAAATATGTTTTAGAAAATGGTTTAATGATTTTCATCTAGCAAATTCTTGAGTTTTCCAATGATTCATTCATCGAAGTAGCTCACAAGTAGCTTATTCGATCTTTTCCAAAAATTTCGTAAGATATTTTGATTTCTTCAGAAGAAGGTAACCGTCATAATTCATGTTTATCCACACGGTTAAGTATGAGATCTGGTTCTTATACCTTCGTTGAATTTCTATGATGAACAGATTTCTAAGAGTAGAGGTTTGTTTACGTGGCAAGTTAATTCAGATTCCTATCTTTGTTCGAGAGATCTGAAGTGTTTCTCCTTCGTTGAAATACTTATTTTCATTCAGACTTCACCTATTACTTTATTCCAGATTTCTTCTTTTATATGTGAGATCTGGTATAACGCACATTCTTGTATAAATTTTTTGACTTCTGAGTTGACCGTTGCCATCTGGTTTATTCATTATTGGCGTGAAATCTGAATTACTCGTTTAGTTGGGTAAGATCTGGTGACGTCATGTATAAGTTGCGTTGACATCTGGTTGACCAACAGAGATCTAGAGATTGCAGGCAAGTAAACTCTGTTTCTTGCTCACTCAATGGAAAGCATATATTCAATTCTGTTTTTATGATTATGTATGTTTTAAAGAAGAGGAAGATGGCTTCGGCTGTTCTTCAAGAAAACCAGAAGTTCATGCTCTGTTTTTCAAAAGTTACGTTTACTGTAATTTTGATTCAAAGATGTTTTAGTAAATGGTTTAATGATGTTCATCTAGCAAATTCTTGAGTTTTCCAATGATTCATTCATCGAAGTAGCTCACAAGTAGCTTATTCGATCTTTTCCAAAAATTTCGTAAGATATTTTGATTTCTTCAGAAGAAGGTAACCGTGATAATTCATGTTTATCCACACGGTTAAGTATGAGATCTGGTTCTTATACCTTCGTTGAATTTCTATGATGAACATATTTATAAGAGTAGAGGTTTGTTTACGTGGCAATTTAATTCAGATTCCTATCTTTGTTCGAGAGATCTGAAGTGTTTCTCCTTCGTTGAAATACTTATGTTCATTCAGACTTCACCCATTACTTTATTCCAGATTTCTTCTTTTATATGTGAGATCTGGTATAAGGCACATTCTTGTATAAATTGTTGACTTCTGAGTTGACCGTTGCCATCTGGTTTATTCATTATTGGCGTGACATCTGAATTACTCGTTTACTTGGGTAAGATCTGGTGACGTCATGTATAAGTTGCGTTGACATCTGGTTGACAAACAGAGATCTGTTTTATTTCCTCTTCGTTGAGATATATCTTTATGATTCAGATTTCTACTGTTCATTTAAAACAAATTTCATCCTTTACGTCTTCAATACTTCTTCGATTGAGACAGAAAGCATAGATTCGGATTCCTCATTCATTTCCAAATCATTTCAAAGATGTATTCGATTCAATTGACAGATTCAAGTAGTGTCTTTATTCAGTTTTCATTTTCGCAAGCATTACAAAAAACCTTGAAGTATTCCAGAACATCATTAGACAAGAGAAAATCAGTAAACATATAAAGGAAAGGAAACAGATTTTACGAAAGAAATAAAGAGCAGAAGGTTTTAAGAAATGTTTTAAGTTATGACAACAAAGGGTCCCCAGAGGAAGGGTGAGTGCGCGGCTGACGAACCGTGTGCCCTTTCAACCAGGAAGGATAAGGATTACGGATTGACGGATCTGTATACCCCTTCAATCATGAGCCATAGTGCTAAGACTGATATCAGGAGTTTGATCAAACGAAATGGACCAAATGTTTAAAGTGCTGTCATAATTTTCAGAAAATGAATGAAGAGCACAAGTGTGATTTTAATCACAGCTCTAAGAAATGTTTAAAGAAAATGTTTTCATAATAGAATTATGTTTTATGCTTTCGTTCCTTTCCAAATTGCTCAGTTATGTATTGCGCTTGTTCATTCTAAAGCGTAATCAGATTTTAGATTTCTCATATTCTCAGTTATGTATTTCGCTTATTTATTGTTAAGCGTATTCAGACTCCACTTATGTATCAGTTATAGATTACTTGAGTATTTTGCTTTCGTTACTTCCAGATTTCCCCTGCTGGGCCTTTGGCTCACTAGTTTTCATTGAGTGCAGGTAATGAACAGTAAGGAGCTGGAGGGAGATGAACAGAAAGGAAGGATGTGTTTATCGTGGACATCAGACTTCAACAGTTCCTTCTGTTTCAGATTTCATCCTTTCTTTTTTGTATTACACAGTATTGTACAGAACCTTTTTGTTGTTGTATGAATTAGACCAGATTTCTAGTTTATTTATTTTTTAGAAATTTGTCCAGACTTCACCTTGAAGGAATATAACTATTTTGTTTCACGTTTTCAGATTTCTCGTTTCCGTGCCTTTTTCATTATAAGATTTGATTCTCGTTTACGTTGAGAGTTCAATTGTTATTCTTATTTCAGTCCAGAAAGTTGGTAGCGATCCATTAATTAGATGTTCGAAATTTTTATGACTTTCACTTGACCCCCAAAACTTATAATTTCCGCTAAGAAAAGTACGGGTCATTACAACAACAACCTCACACTAGCGGGAGTAGAAACAGATAAAACATCACACAGTGGTGTAGCACTCAACCAACACTCATACACAAAAATATCAGATATAAAGGAGTGTGATGCTCCAGTATCAAACAAAACTCGGGCATGAAAATCAAAGATAGAGCAAGTACCTGCGATAACTCCTCCTGGCATATCATCAGCTTGCTCCCGAGTTAAGACATTCACCTGATCTTGTTTAGGTCCCAAAAACTGAGGTCTAGAAGGTCCTCCAAACCTAGACGCTTCTCGAGGTTGGAATCCTGATCGCTGGGATGGGGCAGGAGGTTGCGCCCTCTACGAAGAACCACCAACCGAACCTTGCTGCGACAAATTAGAGGGTTGCCCCCTCATCAAAGGACACACTCTAGCAAAATTTTCAGCTTTCCCGCACTTATGGAAACAACCCTGAACTCCACGGCACTGAGAAGTCAAATGCCTACCTTTTCACTAACCACACGTAACCTCTCCAGAACCACTCCCTGTGGAGCTAAATGAACCAGAAGAACTCTAATTTGATCGTCTCCTAAACTGTTTCCCCCGAGGCTTCAACCAATGGCGATTAGACTGCTGTGATGTCTAAAGAGGCTGAAATACTTACATCCCTTCAGGCACGGGATGGAAACCTCGTCCATATATCGGCTGAACCTGTGTCTGTGCATCCAAATGACTCTCCTCTATGGGGGCGCCCCATCCATGGCCTCAGCATAAGTGAAAGGAGAAACAGCCAACACCAGCTGAAACAAATCTTGTCTCAACCATTTCAAGAACTTGTTCCGCTTCATCCTCTCCTGGTTAGCAACGTGAGGGTATATGCAAGGAGTGAGGAAACCTGTCTAGCATACTCTGCCACCTTCAGATTTCCTTGCTTCAGATTATCAAACTCCCTCTCTCGGTTGTTATAATATGACTCTGGGGTATACTCCCGGCGAAAAGCGGCACAGAAGCTCTCCCAAGTTATCAAGACTCTAGTCTCTCACATAACTCTAGAAGTACCCTTCCACAAATGTTGAGCATGCTCTCTCAGCTGAAGAACAACCAAATTCAATCTATTCTCATCAGTATACTCAGCGGTATCGAAAAGATCTTCCATGTGTTCCAACCAGCCTTCAGCCATCGAACCACCCTCGGCGCCAGTAAACGTAGGGGGATTCATCCTCTGGAACCTAGCCAACACTAGTTCCATCTCACCAATCTGTCTAGTAACACTCTATCTCAACCTCTGCCTGTCCAGCTCTACAACGCAAAGGCACGCTCTGTTGAGCAACATCCTCGTCACTCTCCGAGGCTCTAGACTCCCCAACTACTTGCCTAGCAGCTCTACCTCTCCTTCTCGACGGCATCTAACCACTCAGAAGGTAAACACATAGGCAGATAAAGAAATCACGGAAATCACAGAGATCACAGAGTTAATCATGAACAAAAATTCAAACACTGTGCCTAGACTCAAGTGTGATAGAAAGAATCGAGCTTATCCCAGTTCAAGCTCTGATACCAAAATGTCTGGCTCGGTGCTCTAAATCAGAGGTTAATTACTCAATTAACACGAAATTCGGAAGCTTAAATTGTAGGTTAAAAATTTTCGTTTACGGCCTGAACTGAAAATACATTTCAAATTACATTCATACTCAAAGTATAGATTTTTAACTCAAAAATCCATACAACGAAAAAATACCAGAAATGTATACAACAACTCAGCGAGTACAAATCTCAAATACAGTATTCACACAGGGCATCCACTGGTAAACTAATTCAATACACATACATAATTGTGACTCAAAACGGGGCTCTACCAGCCGACGCACCACTCGGTCCAGCGGGATTACCTGATGAACTTGCAAAGGCCAAACACAAGACCAAAGCTGCCCCAAGAAGGGAAAGAAAACGTGATCAAACCTCTGTACGAAGAGAAATCAAATAATAGCAATCAAATAAGGCATGAAATATCTCAAGTCGTGCAATGCATGAAAGGTACCAAGAATCATCGGTAATCAAAGCACAGCGACTCAGCTGGGAAATCAAAATCTCAATAAATCATCAGAATCCATATCACAGAGACTCGGCTAGCATTCACGACTCAGTGAAAGAATTGGATTCCCAGGCACGGTGACTCGGTCGGCAAATCATGACTCAATGATTAATCGGTTCTCAAAGAAACAAGCTCAATATGTTATGCATGAATGCAAGAGAGAATCAGCTCACAAACAATGCATAATAATCAAATATAAGAAAACAAGATAATCATCATAAGCAGCATGGCTAAGAAAACTCAGCTTCCAATCTGGCTTTATCAAGCTTGTACACATATTCCGGTCTGGTATGATCTATGAAGCCAGGAGGTTGTGTAACATACACTTCCTCATTCAAGATGTCATTTCAGAATGCACTCTTGACATCCATTTGATGAACTTTGGAATTCTTGAATGATGCATATGCAAGAAAGATTTTAATTTCTTCTAATCTGGCTACGGGAGCAAAGAATTCTTAGAAGTCTATCCCTTCCTCTTGCCTATAACCTTGCGCTACCAACCTAGCCTTGTCTCAAACGACATTTCCATTTTCTTCTAGCTTGTTCCTAAATACCCATTTAGTTCCTATTAATTTTTGACCATCAGGTCTAGGAACTAGAGTCCATACTTTACTACATTCGAATTGCCCTAGTTCTTCTTGCATAGCTTCTATCCAGCTCGGGTCTGGTAAGGCTTCTTCTACCTTCTTAGGTTCAATATGTGAAATAAATGCAGAATTGAAGTATTTGATTATCATCTGGCCTCATGTCCTAACTGGTGCAGTAGGAGTATCGATGACCAGCTCGGTTGGATGATGTTTATTCCAACGAAGACCTGGTTTATATGAGGTAGATGGTTCGTGCTGTTCCCCCTGTGTTCCTGCTGGATTGTCTTGATCACCACTTGTTGGATTACCACTTGTTATATTTGGCTCATCACCTTTTGTATGTTCTCTACCAGCTTGATCATGATCCGTACCAGCTTGCTCAACATCTTGAATGTCTGCGTTGGTAATTGGAGTGTCCAGAGCGTGTTGGTTATCAGTTTGCCATCTATTCTATTCCTCATCATCACTTGATTCATCAAGATGGGTAGAACTAGATGAGTGCATAGATCATTTAGCTTTGAAGCTGATGTAGATCTGAAGCTGGTTTCATCAGATCATGATCCGTACCAGCTTGCTCAACATCTTGAATGTCTGCGTTGGTAATTGGAGTGTCCAGAGCGTGTTGGTTATCAGTTTGCCATCTATTCTGTTCCTCATCATCACTTGATTCATCAAGATGGGTAGAACTAGATGAGTGCATAGATCATTTAGCTTTGAAGCTGATGTACATCTGAAGCTGGTTTCATCAAACATCTCATGCGCTGATTCTTCAACAGTTAGTGTCCTGTTGTTGAAGACTCAATATGATTAGCTTACAGCTGAGTATCCCAAAAAGATACATGCATCAGATTTATATCAAAGGCTCTTAAATACGTTTTACCATTGATATGGATGAAACATCTGCATCCAAACACCCTGAAATATGAGATATCAGGTTTCTTTCCATTCCAGATCTCATATGGAGTGACTCCATGTCGCTTATATATCATCGTTCTGTTTTGAGTGTAAAAAGTTGTATTGACTGGTTCAACTCAAAATTTGTTTGAAATTCCAGAATCAGCAATCATAGTTGTAGCAGCTTCTTTCAAAGTGCGATTTCGACGCTCAGCCAACCCATTTTTGATGAGGTGTTGTAGCCACACTCAACTCATGTTTGATTTCAATGTCATCCGGATAGGAGGAGATCTTAAAATTTAAAAACTCTGTTCGTCTATCACTCCTAATCCGGTTTACATTGCAAGATTGCTCATTTGCAAACGTTTCAAAAGCTTTATCAGTTGGTCGGCAGTTTGATCTTTTGATTTTAAAACAACACCCAAGTAATTCATTCCCCCTAAACTATTTACGGGTATTGGACTGAAAAGATCCATATGTAAAAGATCCAGCTTTCGTGAGGTTTTATTACTGCCTATAGTTTGAAAGTTGATTTTAAATGTTTACCCAGCTGACATGCAGAAAAAATCTTGTCTTTTGAAAATTTTAACGTGGGCAGGACATCAACCAACTCACGCTTACTCAAATTGGCAATTGTTTTGAAATTTAGATGATTCATCCACTGGTGTCATAACCAACTCTTTGAAGAGTCAGCTACGAGGCAAGTTTGTTATGTATGCGGCTGATATGACCAATCAAATTTATAGGTGTTACCATATCAATAACCTACCAGTACAGTAAGACCTTCCGGATTCAAAACAGTGTAAGTGTGCTTTTGAAATTTAAATGAATAATTACTGTTGCACAACTGACTGATACTTATCAAGTTGTAGCACAAGCTCTCTACAAGGAGAACATTGTTGACAGTAAAGTTACCATGGGTAAGCTTACCCTTACCCACGATGTTATCGTTGGACTTATCACCGAAGGTGATCTTAGGTCCGTTGCAAGATTTGATATCTTTGAACAGCTTGGCATCTCCAGTCATGTTCCTCGCACAACCACTATCCAGATACCACGTTGATTGCTCCAATCTGGATACCTGTTTTTCCTGCAATCACAAACAATGTAAACTTTGGTACCCTTTGGTCAGTTTGGGTCCAGTTTTGGTTAGACCTTTCGGGACCCACACTTGGATAATCTTAATCCATTTTCCAGTGTGTGCATCAAAGCACGTGTTCGTGTGTGTTCTTTGCTCTGTTTGGAATTTGATATGTAGCATATGGACCATTCGATCTGGTCTTATGATATTGAGGCATGTACTGCCTATCCTTCATAGAAGATCGAGAAAACTGGCCTTGCTTTCTACCACCAAATTTGGGTTTGCCCCGTATCTGTTCAACTTTCTTCTTTAGCCAGCTCTCCCGAGGGTTCTCAGGAGCAGTATACCCCAGCCCGCAAAATCTTCCTTTCCAGATTGTAGGCTCAGCTGCTATCTTTAATTCACCAGATTGTGCCTCTTCAGGCTGTCCCATGCCAGATTTTACAAAGTTCATTGTTTTAAACTTTGTCCTTTCCAGCCTTGGGGTACTACTGGTTTTTCTGTACTGCTTCATCGCTATTATAACCCAATCCGGTTTTATCACCAGATGGTTTCGTAGCTCCATGCAGTTTTTGTAGGGAAGCAGAAGACCTGGTCCAGGAGCTTATTATACCAGCCAACCGCTGGTTTTCATTGAGCATCTCCTCGGACCTGCTTTTCAGTTTCTCATTCTCAGTTACAAGCTTACTTAGAGCAGCTTGTATATTGCTTGAGCTAACCAGCTCAGCGTTCATTGCACAGCTCTCTCTTTCGGCTTTAACTTCCTCGAATGATTGAGAAAGCTTCTTATATTCTAAGACCATGTCGTTACGTGCTGTGACAAGGTCCTCGCGTGTGAATTCCGGACTAGAGAAATTTAATACCTCATCAGTGTCATTGGCCATGAGACACTGTACTTCATATTTGATTTTTCTGGATGAAGAGGTTCTAGAGCAGGATTCTTCTGAATCTGAGTCAGCCCATGCACACTTGTTCTCCTAAGCAACCATTGCTTTTTCGGTTCTCCCCTTTCGATAGAGCTTATTCTCCTTCTTGTCTTTGCTAGTGCTGCGATTTGGTTGCTTCTTTGCATCCCTCCTTGGCTTCTTGCAATCAACCATGAAGTGACCATGATGATTGGTTTAGGTAGGGCGGTCGGCCCACTACGGGCACCTATAGGGGCATGCCACAGTTTTAACATTTGTCATCATCAAAAGGAGAGTTAACATTCTTTTTAGGAGAATAAAAGGAAGAGGGTTTAGTATTATGATTCCGCATAAATTTTCCGAATTTCTTTATGAACAAGGACATGGCTTCCTTGCTCATCTCCTCTGCCGATCTGCTGCTGGTAGAACATGGAATTTGTTCTGGAATTGTAGCAGCAAGAGCTCTGGTTGGTTGAGAAATGTATGGCTCAGACTCCGTTCTCGTTTCCAGTTCGAACTCGTAAGCCTTCAGATTGGCAAACAAGTCATGAAACTCCATCTTGTTTAAGTCGTTAGATTCTCGCATGGCCATCGTCTTCACATCCCACTCCTTAGGAAGTGCTCGCATAACTTCGGGGCCAGCTCTCTATTGCTGTAGGATTTTCCCAGTCTGGCTAGCTCAATCACGAATAACTAAATCATTCATCAAATTCATCCATGGTCTCCTCGCGCTTCATCTTGATTAGTTCAAACTTTTGTAGGGCCACAGTCAACTTGTTTTCCTTTGTTTCTTCGATGCCCTCGCATATCTGGGTCAGCTTTTCCCAGATTTCTTTCGCTGTAGTGCAGGTTTGGATTTTGCTGAACATATTTTTATTTAGCGTCTTATACAATATGTCCTTGGCGACGTTGTCCAGATTTGCTTTCTTCTTGTCCTTCGAGGTCCACTCCAATATGGGCTATTTGAGCTTTTGTTAAGACTAGAGCCTCCCTTGTGGTTTGCCGTGAGCTGCTGGCAGTGAGCTGTTGGCTGAGTGGAGCAGGGATTGCGTTCTGCTATCAGCTGTGAGCCGTGTTGAGGTTTTGGTTAAGGTCTACGTAAGGTACGGATGTGAGCTTGTATTTACAGCTTTGAGGACAGCTTTCTAACCTGTTGCAGCAGGGCCCTTCTGGAGGTTCTTCGTGGATTCCACATCTCCCTGCTCAGCCCCGACGATCGGGTTCTCTGCCATGGGAAGAGTCTAGGTTCAGAGGGCCTCCTCAATGTCAGCACTCGGGACCTCAGCAGGCTCATGTGAATGCATTGTCGTGATTGCAGGTATTTTCTTTGCTTTTGGATTATCCTGTGTGAGTTTTGTGTTGAAACGAGAACATCACACACGTGTGTTTCTTCTCT
Organism: Dorcoceras hygrometricum; assembly: GCA_001598015.1. NCBI lineage: Eukaryota > Viridiplantae > Streptophyta > Magnoliopsida > Lamiales > Gesneriaceae > Dorcoceras > Dorcoceras hygrometricum. The sequence continues at coordinate 43,279 of KV002473.1, forward strand.
GTTGTGTTTGAGTGTGGGTTGAGTCTACCCCCGCCTTGTTTTGTGTGATGTGGTGTCTAGTAATACTCCTGCCGGTGTGAGTTAGATTGTCTCATGAGATAGTGCTGACTTGTATGTTTGGACTGAGGAGAAAGTGTTGGTGACATACCCGATGTTCGTAACCCTTGACGTCTTCCCATATTAGGTTCCTGGATTTTCCTTCGGAATGAGAGATCTATTTCAGCACTGAATTGGTGTCGGGTTTTTCCCCGACTTCTAGAGTTCCTTTGCTGTTGTGCACCTGCTGAATTGAGGAATTTACGATATCCAGGCCAATTCCGCTGCTGACCCAGTAAGATAAGGGATTTTTCTTGGAGAAGTGGATATGAGTCTATCCATCAAGCGCTGGTGTTGATATGATCAGTGCAGCTAGTGAGGACTTGGAATCAAAGTAAGATGGATCGGATTAAATGCGATCTTTGGGTGTAGATCGCTTTCTGACCTTGGTCTCTTGTTAGCTGAGCAGTGCTATCCGATTTGGTAGTGTGTTGTTGTGTTCGTGATAAGTTGACTTTTCAGCTTTGAGCCAAGCTAGAGGTTCTGATCTGAGTAGCAGCTTAAAGTTCTTGCTGAACTGTTTTCCATGACGGTCCGAGTTTAATGTGTAGTTTGGTAAGATAAGCTGTGCTGGTGTGAGGACTGAGATTCGGTAATTAGTAATTAATCGGAATTGGTTAAGGATTAGTCACGGTAGACGTGATTATTGAATTTCTGACTTGAGAATTTTGGTCGAATCTGATAGGTGATTTTTCAGATTTGACAAAGAGCCGTTCAGCTTTGAGTTTTTGGTTGCTATCGGGTGAAATCTGCATTGAATTTGGACTTGCTTTGGAGAGTTTTCCATCGGGATCTGATTCCAGTAAGTATTCAAATTTGAGGCCTATCACTTGAAGAAGATAAGCTTTTAGAATTCTTGCACGGGAATTAGCGAGAATCAGATTTGAGGTATACTGGTGGTTCAGATCTGAGAGAGCAGATTCGAGTATTCAGATTTGACGCGGGTAGTGATGCGATGTCGTTTCGCATTATCAAAGGTGACGTTCGCGAGAGAATCTGTTAGCGGGTGTGTGTGGATTGCGAGAGTCAGCGAGGAGAGGACACGTGTTAGTCAACGTTGCTGGGTTGACTGGTGTTGTTAGCATTATTCAGATCCGAGTGAGCGCGAGCAAACAATAGCGCTGGGATATGCTTCGGATGTGAGGCAGTGCGTCGTCGTTTTGATTAGTTACGCTTGTGTTTAGAGTTAGTGTTGAGAACTCAGATTTGAGTTAATACTGGAAACAGATTTGAGGACTTGTGTCTCAGCACTGGGATCTGATGCTGAGATCTGTATATGTCGGTGTTGACTTCCATGTAGAGTTTGACCCAGGGATGTAAATATAAGTGTTGCCCAGCACATAGTGTATTTTCGAACCCGATATTTCCTTGTCGTCTTTCCCGATAACCTCGAAACCCTTACTGTTCACCGAGCACTATTTCTACAATTTGCCGTCGATTTTCGTCGTTGTTTGGAGCAAGGTGGGTAGCATTGAACTCGTCTCCCTAAACTCTTTCGATTTTTACCAGTTAGGAGACCTGAGTCGACGTGTAGAAGGAGCACGAAGGATTTACAGTGTTCGAAGATTTTCATGACAGTGAACCCGAGAGTTCTTCAATTCTTCTGAGCTTCTGGGTATGTGATTCCTTGCCGTTTAAGATTAGTTTAAGCTGATTAGAACTTTTGCTTAGTGGTCGAACCAGATTTGAGTTTTTGACCGTAGGCAGTGAGCTATAGGAGTTCAGACTTGAGCTAAGATATGAGATGCCTTTACAGATTTGAGCTCCCAGGTAGTTTCTGATGTGGTTGTCGAGACCAGTGAGGAAGCAGACTTAAGCAGGCTAAGGTTGTCGTGCCCTGGTGAGATCTGTTGAGGTAGAATCTGAGATTTGAGGTACGAATTGAGCTTCTGTTAACAGCTTTGGGCATAAGCGTGTTAGTATTTTGAGGCATGATATGTGTTCTGTGAATTCTGTGCTTTACGTGAACAGATTTGGCTCGTTGGTTGATTTATATATTCTGTTTATGTGAATTATGCATGCTGAAATCAGATTTGAATTTCTTGTCATTCATGCATACATATTGAGCCTGATAATCGATTGATTACCGATTGAGAGACACATTGTGACCGGCCGCCAGATGTGTCGCGCTTGAAAGGCACAATGCTATAACTGGAGTGGTGACCGATTGATTCGTCGTGTCTGAATACCACCGAGCTGTGATGGGTAATGGAATGGCCAGTATCACGGACCGATGATTTCCACCGGCTGATTGGCTGTGTGTGGTATAGAGGCTCGCCTGATTTGCCAGCTGACTCGTTGGCCTATATGATCGATTCTTTGACAGCCCTCATGCATTTCATGTTTTGAGATACTGCATGTTTATGAATTGTTGTTGTCTTAGTTCTCTTCGTACTGATGTTTGACCTCGTATTTCTTTTCCTGCTTTTGTAGTGTATTTAATTATGTATTGAGCCAGGGGATGCCCTGTGTTTTTATGTATGTTTGGGGGATCGGTTTTTGAGTTTCATGGTTGTAGGATTTTGATTTAAATCCTATTTTGAGTATAAATATTTTGAATGATGATTTTATTGCTCAGGCCCAATCATTTGAAAAAAAAAATTTTGAGCCCTATTTTTATGCTTCCGTGATTATGTGCTTAATGGTGCTGTTAATCTGTGTAGATTAGCACGGGGCCTGAAATTTTTGGTATCAGAGCTTAAAATGGATAAGATCATTTCTTTTCTATCACACTCGAGTCTAGGCACAGAGTTTAGATTTGATTTTGATTGACTCTGTGGCTTATGTGATTATTTTACATGCCTCTGTGATTTATCTGCTGTTAGTTCTTACCCTGAGTGTCTTTTAGAGATGCCGCCGAGGAGAGGTACAGGTAGGACTGCTAGACATACCGCTGAGGAGTCTAGGGCCTCAGAGAGTGACGAGGATGTTCAGCAGAGTATACCTTTGCGCCGTAGAGAGAGACAGGCAGAGGTGGAGGATGTGACGAGACAGATAGGTGAGATGGAGCTATTGTTGGCTAGGTTCCAGAGAACGAATTCCCCTAAGTTCACTGGCGCCGAGGGTGGTCTTTCGGCTGAAGGCTGGTTGGAGCATATGGAGTACTTGTTCGATACTTTGGAGTACACCGTAGAGCAGAGATTGAGTTAGCCGTTTTGCAGTTGAGGGAGCATTCTCAACGTTGGTGGAAGGGTACTTACAGAGTGATGAGGGAGACCGGAGTCTTGGTTTCTTGGGATAGCTTCTGTGCACGTTCCGACAGGAGTATATCCCAGAGTCATACTTCAAAACCGAGAGAGGGAGTTCGACACCCTAAAGAAAGGGAATTTGAAGGTTGCTGAGTATGCCAGACAGTTTTCCTCACTTCTAGCGTATGTCCCTCACGTTTCCAGCCAGGAACGAACGAAGAGGAACAAGTTTATTAAGGGATTAAGGCCAGAGTTGTTTCAGTTGGTGTGGGCGGGTGCCCCATCGATGTATGCTGAGGCTGTGAATCGAGCAGTTGATATTGAGGAGAGTTTGTTGGATGCGCCGATGCAGGTTCCGATGATAGTTGGACGAGGTTACTATCCTGTGCCTGAAGGGACGCATACTTCTCAATCTCCTCAGACTTTGCAGCAATCGAACCGTCAGAGGTTCAGGCCTCGTGGAAAGTAGTTTAAGAGAAAGTCAAATTCTAGTTCCTCTGGTTCTGTGAGCTCTGGTGGCAGTGGTTCGGGAGGAGTATCTTGTGGACAGTGCGGTGGTAAGAACATGACTTCACAGTGCCATGCAGTTCAGGGGACTTGCCACAACTGTGGGCAACCTGGACACTTTCTGAGAGTGTGTCCTTTGTTGAGGGGACAGTCTTCGATTTCTTCGCAGCAAGGTTTGGCCGGTGGTTCTTCACTTGTGGACAGTGCGGTGGTAAGAACATGACTTCACAGTGCCATGCAGTTCAGGGGACTTGCCACAACTGTGGGCAACCTGGACACTTTCTGAGAGTGTGTCCTTTGTTGAGGGGACAGTCTTCGATTTCTTCGCAGCAAGGTTTGGCCGGTGGTTCTTCACAGAGGCCGCAACCTCCTACCCCGACCCAATGATCTGGATTCCAACCCCATGAACCTTCTAGGTTTGGAGGACCTTCGAGACCTCAGTTTCAGGGACCGCAGTAGGCCCAGGTGAATGCCTTGTTGAGGGAGCAGGCTGAAGAGATACCTAGTGGAGTTATCGCAGGTACATGCTCTATCTTTGATTTTTCTACGAGAGTCTTATTTGATACAGGAGCATCACACTCCTTTGTTTCTGCATGGTTTGTGCATGAGTGTGGGTTGAGGATTACCCCACTGTGTGATGTTGTATCTGTGACTACTCCTGCTGGTGTTTGGTTGATGTCCCGTGAGATTGTGGTGGATTGTGTGATCCGGTTTGATCAGGATGTGGTAGTGGCGAATTTTATCTCTTTGGAGATGAGGGATTTTGATTGTATCATGGGAAGGGATGTGTTGTCCAGCTATAAGGCTACCGTTGATTGTTTCCATGGTGTGGTGAGATTCATCCCGTGTCGGGAGAGAAGTGGGATTTCTACGATGCTGATTCGCGCTCGAAGATTTCACTGGTATCCACCATGGAGATGTTTAGTCTATTGTCGCTGGGTAACGCTGTTAGAGTAGATGCCCAACTAGCCAACTTTTGGCGTGTCGGTTTATAGACTCTTGTATATGACAATCTTTATATATGATTTTCGCATTTATTTATATGGCATTATTTACTTTCATTGTGTTGTATGATGATTAACAATTGTGTTGAGTAAAGACCTAGAATACACTAAAGTGTATGTTAGATGTGATAGTGTATGACGGCTATCATGAAACACATCTAATAGTCACTGTGTATTCTGAACATGTCCTAGTCGATTGGGCCGTCAAAATGAGGATAAGGCCGCCCGAGTTCGAGACTAGTATCTGCGATGCGAAGTACCATGTTTCATTGGTAGGGAACATTGTGATGTTCTGAGCATGCAGATAGATAGTGACCTGCTGATCTATCGAACTATCCTCGTTCGGACTTTCCAAGTGGTTACCATTTGTCGAGTGGATAAGTCCGAGGTCTTGGTTGTACTGATTAGTCCTCACGACTCGAAACGTCATTGAGACTCTACAAGATAGGCGTCTCACTTTGACCCGTTTGCCGACTCACTTGGGGTCATAAGGCGTCGGGATTGGGTGAGACCCCGATGCATGTAGGAGTCGATGTATCGTTGTCGAGGATTCACCGCTCGCAGACATGCATGGATATCCTATGCTATCTGAGGGGATAATAGTGTATAAATCTCTGGCCAGAGTACGAAAAGTGTTTTAGGTAAATGTGTTAACCTAGTTACACTCGCGATGTCACTATTCGATCTCCAAGATGTATGCATAGCTATCGGATCTATAGCGACTCTCGATTTACCAATGGTCGTTGATCTGATCGGGATATATGGATTGAAAGGACCGTACTGTACGCTAACCGCGACCAACTGGTTCTTGCAGGCACTATCAGTGATACCTAGGGGATCATGGGGCGATGTTGCTAGACGCTTTTACCATGATCCGTTGGGCAGGTCCGGAACTGTGATTCCGGAGCCACAATGGTTTTGGGCCCACGGCTAGCTGTATCCCTGAACCATTGAGGGCCACACAAGTACTGGATTCGAGAATCCCGCACGGATACTCAGCTCAATGTGTTGAGCATGAGAAGAGGATTTTGGGGAGTGCGACTTCCTAAAAGTCAACAGGGGTCAAATCGTGATTCCCGACGTTGAGGGGCAAAACGATCATTTTGCACCGGGGTTCTGAAAAATGGTTTTTTAGATTATAATATTCAGTTTTGGAAACTGAGTCGATCGGTCCGATCTGATCGGCGATCGGAGTTACGATGATGTCTCGGTGATGGGGATGAACTGAATGTTCATCCGTTGGACCCGGGCCCGTTGGACCGGTCCAAGTCCAACACTAAGATCTATTTAATGTAGATTAGACTTCATAACTAAAAACTTGATACATAATCAACCCTAAACCTAGCATCATAACCGCCGACCCCTCTCTTCTTCAACCTCATGCCGCGCCGCCACCGTCGCTCGTCGCCGCCGCCGCCGCCGCTCGCCGGACAATTGTTTCCGGCCAATCTTGACGAGGAGAATCCGTC
>KV002473.1:70929-82946 GCA_001598015.1 Dorcoceras hygrometricum
GTGGCCACGGGGTGTGTTCACAGTGTGGTAGTGAGCCACTCGCCATGACATTACACCCACTTACCAGATGCATCAAACAACTCAACCTGCTGTTGCCTCGCCCATGAACTGTGGTAGTTAACCACTCGGCGCATGGTGGCTACGATCCCTGCAGGGAGATGAGAGTGCGGTATTGCCGCTCGCCCTCACATCCTGGTAAGAAACAACAACAATACAACAAGGTACAAAGACTACCAAAGCTGGAATGGAATATCATGCGTGTATGCAACATGCTGGAATACAGGCATATAAACATATGCAACGCAGCAAATACACAAATAGCATACACAGTCCTTAACCAGGACAACAACAAGCACGGCAATCCAACACAGCCATCTCGCAATTCATCCAAGCCACGTTCTACGCTGAATTACAAGCTCAAGATCCGTACCTTTTCTGTGCAACAATTACCACAAGGATTCCCAAGAGATCTGGTTTCACCTGCTCAAATATACGACACACAAATCTCAGAAATTCGCACAGAAGCTCACGGCCAACCTAAAAACGCACGCTGGGAGCTACAAATCAACCAGCTAATTTCCCTCCTATAACATCTTAACAGGAAGCTTAAACAACAACTAGAGGTAAGATCTCAACGATAAAACCGAGGAACTACCTGCGCAAGGCAACTACACGATCAGGGACAAACTTCTGCCGTTTCGCGATCTCACCCCACCCAACCATAGCTTCCAAGATCGGTATAGGATGAAAGAGCTCTTCGAGAGGAGTCCAACGCTACCTCGAACGCGAAGAAAGATGACCGGAGTCGATGGAAAATGGCCGGAGAAGGTTACGGTGAACAGTGCTCGAGGGTTAGAGAAACAAAGGTTGAGAATCGGGATATTTCTCTAAGTATGGGAACTGGTAATCAACAACGAAGACAAAGACCTCCTTTATATACAACTTGCAACTGCTGAATTCTAGTTAAAATGTCCACCGACAAAACCAGCAGGTACAAGGGAAAACCAACGACTGATTTCACACCCAACGGCTGGTTCCCACGTGCGCAATTCCCATATCAGCAGGTGCACTAAAATCATCGACTGGCGTCTTAAATAATACAATTCAAAACGGCGTCGCAACAACTAATCCAAACTACGTCGCTTAGGATACGCGATTCTAAATACCAACTGCTGGTCATCCAGCAGCAATACACAAAACAACGTAAAGCACTTCCTCCCGCTGATACCAGCAGCAACATCAAAACGCGGCGTTGCCACTTACTCAAACGACGTCGCTCCACAGACGTCAGCAAAACCAGCAGAAGCACCTTACACAAAACCAACCACCTGCTGAAACTCCTAGCGCTAACTAAACGACGACGTATCCTCCTCGCGTTACAGGAAAGGTTGACCTGCGTTGACAACCAGCAGGAACACTAATAACGCGATACTCAAACCAGTCGTAGGCTACAGTGACGTTGACCAACGTTGACTCCTACCGATAAAAACCAGCAGACACACTACGTCACTAGCCCCTCAAAACGACATCGTATAGTGTTCAATACAAAAACACGCTAACGTAATCCCTCGACTGGTCTCTCGACTGATTCTTACGTAAGCGACCCCAGCGCTTACATCAGCATGCCAACCAGCAGGCACCTCTTCAACCAGCAGATACCTCAAAATACAAAAATCTCTAGAATTATTTTTCAAACGAAATGGGACCCTAAAATGCAACCCAAACACTCAAATAGAGATCTTAAACCAGCAGAACCTCTATTTATCGATTCACTCCAACGATTAATCTCAATTACAAATCCAGGTCTCACAAAAATTTTTGAAACCTTAAAAACAATTTTTACAAGCGCCTCGCTTAACTTAAATCTGTGTTACCAGATTTAAGATATCTCAGTCCAAATGCTGATCTCTCGACTAACGTTAAAAGTGCGGAAAAAGTCGATTAATCAGCGAAACAGTGTAAACTTAAATAAATTCAATAAGTAAAAGTGCAAGGTTAAGAGTTTGTTTATGGAAGTTCGGATATCAAATCCTACGTCTCCCATTCTTCCTTTTCAATAAGGTTCCACTAGAAGGCTTTGATGAGTACAGACACTGTAAACACCCGATCACTGAGCCACGCTCCAAGTGAACTCCTAGAAATCTCCAAGTACACGCAGACGCAGCTGCTTATTACAAACACTTTGATTTTACTCAAACGGCTTTACGTAGCACGTGTGTTACAGACTCAAAAAGATTATACAATGGAATACACAACTACTGAGTGCTGTAAATCTTCTGGTTCTTTTATCAACAAGAACTATGATGTGAGGTATTCGATGAAAAAGATGGCGAGACTGTACATCGACCATGTGGTTAGATTGCATGGAGTGCCCGTTTTGATAGTGTCAGATAGAGATCCAAGATTCACATCTCGATTTTGGAAGAGTTTGCAAGCATCTATGGGTTCGAGTTTGGCTATGAGTACAGCTTATCACCCTCAGACAGATAGCCAATCCGAGAGAACCATTCAGACTTTAGAAGATATGATGCGAGCAATTGTGATGGATTTCAGTGGTGGCTGGCAGGATTCCTTATCCTTGGTTGAGTTTCTTATAACAACAGCTACCAAATGACTACTGGGATGGCTCCAATTGAAGCGTTGTATGGTCGCAAGTGTAGAGCTTCGATTTTTTGGGAAGAAGTTGGCGAGAAACAGCTTTCGACCCCTGAATTTGTACAGCACATGAGAGATCAGATTTCATTGATTCGAAGTAGAATGAAAGCTGCACAAGATCGCTTCACTAGCTATGCTAACAGAAGACGCCGACCGTTGGAATTTGAGGTTGGTGATAGAGTATTTCTCAAGATTTCTCCTTTTAAAAGTGTTATGAGGTTCAGATTCAAGGAAAAATTAGCTCCTTGATTTGTAGGTCCCTTCGAGATTGTTGAGAGGATTGACAGTTGGCTTATAGATTGCAGCTGCCGGATGAGTTAGCAACGATACATGATGTTTTTCATGTGTCAATGTTAAGAAAGTATGACTTAGATCCGTCCCATGTGTTGAGGACTGATGAAGTTGAGCTAGATTCTTCCTTGAGTTATGTAGAATATCCAATGCAGATTCTGGATAGGAAAGGAGAAACAGTTGAGGAATAAGATAATTCCGTTGGTGATGGTCCAATGGAGTAAGCATTGTGATAGGATCAATATGGATTGAAAACAGCCTTAGGAGTTCAGAAGGGGGGTTGAATGAACTCGTTATATTTAAAATTTTCGAAACCTTAAAAACAATTTTTACAAGCGCCTCGCTTAACTTAAATCTGTGTTACCAGATTTAAGATATCTCCGTCCAAATGCTGATCCCTCGACTAACAATAAAAGTGCGGAAAAAGTTGATTAATCAGTGAAACAGTGTAAACTTAAATAAATGCAATAATTAAAAGTGCAAGGTCAAGAGTTTGTTTATGGAAGTTCGGATATCAAATCATACGTCTCCCCTTCTTCCTTTTCAAGAAGGTCCACTAGAAGGCGTTGATGAGTACAGACACTGTAAATACCCGATCACTTAGCCACGCTCCAAAACTCCTAGCAATCTCCAAGTACACGCAGACGCAGCTGCTGATTACAAACACTTTGATTTTACTTAAACGGCTTTACGTAGCACGTTTGTTACAGACTCAAAAAGATTATACAATGGAATACACAAATATTGAGTGCTGTAAATCTTCTGGTTCTTTTATCAACAAGAATTTTTTACGAATGTAAACCAGAAGATAACTCGAAGATTAACTCTATGAATCTGAACTAAATGTTCTTCGAGTTTTACACATTTGCAATGGAAACTTCCAGTGAATATCTGAGAGCTTTTTCGTGAGTGATAGCGCAGGCAAGAAAAAAGGATCAAGAGCGATGAAGACAGAGAATCAACAGTGAAAATGGACAGAGATGTTCCTCATTTGAAACTTCAGCTATTTATACTCTTTGTTCCCAATGGTCAGAAATATTCTCCTCTGCAAATCTTCATCGTATCGTACAACCGCATATATTGCTCCAATGAAGGTAAGTTGTGCTTTCGTCAGGGCTGAATTGTCGTATAACCATATTTGGGTAAACATCGTATAACGTCCTCTACGTACTGTGTACTATTACCCAAAATAGCTATGACATTGTCTCCTTAATTCCAGGCATTTGTACGATTCAATCGTGATCATTGATTCTTTCCAATTTAGTAACTGATAAATGCGTATGCGGAATAAATACAGTAAATCATAAAGAGATTATGCTGCTGTTTGTTTATGAAAGTTCGGATATAAATATCCTACATCTCCCCTTCTTCCGTCTCGGAAGGTTCCACTAGAAGATTTGATGGTTACAGGACTTCTGCAAACACCCAGTCACCGAGCCTCGCTCCAAGTGAACTCCTAGCCTCAACAAATGCACACCAGCCGCAACTGTGTGTCTAACTAAACAAGAACTTGTTTAACGTCTCTGTTCAAAGACTACATACACAGAGTTTAACATCTTCGTACTTGGACGGGATCTGATTGTTTTGTTGTGATTCACTCGCTAATCAATTTCACACATCTCTCAAAATATACGAGTGAATCTGTGTGTGTGAGATTTTTACAGTGAACGCTCAACTCTCAAAATAATAAATCTCACACACTGGGGAAATGCGCTACAAAAGCTGATTTAGACTCAGCAGTCGACGCTCGTTGTAAGCTCCTCTCTAATGGTGGTCGACTGCTTCGTCCTTCTATTTTTCTTCCCTATGTTTTTGCACTGTGCTTCGTCCCTTATGGAGTGATCAAATTGTCTTCTTCAAAATCTTCGTATATATAGCTTCTCTCCAAAGATATAGCCGTTAGAGTAGATTAAAATCCCTTTCTGCGCTTGTAAAAGCTAATTTGTCTTCTTCCCAAATTGGTGCAATCATCCTCTGTATATTGTACTATTTGAACCAACTGCTGATTCCCAAACAACGCTAAAACAAATCACAAAGCAAACCAACGACTGTTCTCAAAACGGCGTCGCGCCAACTTACTCAAACGACGTCGCTTAGGATACGCAATTCTTACTACCAGCAGCTGGGTATCCAGTCGCAAGAACAAAGCAACGCATATCACTTCTCTCTCTGCTGGTACCAGTCGCAACATCGAAACGCAGCGTTGCAACTAACTCAAACGGCGTCGCTCCACTGACGTCATCATCCAGTCGCAACATCTCGCCAAATACCAGTCGCAAGCTACAATGCTCCACCAGTCGCAAGATACGAAACACAACCAGCCGCAAGCTACAGTGACGTTGACTAGCGTTGACTCCTACCGATCAAAACCAGCAGACACGCTTACGTCACTAACTCCTCAAAACGACATCGTATAGCGCTCAACGCAAAAACACGCTAACTACACTCTCGACTGGTTCCTCGACTGATTTCCTCACCAGCGACCACGACGCAAATCACTAACGCACATGCTGAATTACAAAACGCGCTTCGACTTGTTTTCGCCATCGACCAGCAGCTGGCTCACAAAACCAGCTTTTACCTCAAAACCCAAAAACACGAAAGCATCCAGAATTGTTCAACACACGAAATGGAACCCGAAAAATGCAACTCAACCTCAAAACAGATATCTAAACCACAACATCTCTTAATCAACCGATTAATTCCAACAATTAATCCTTAATACAAAATCAGGTCTCACAAAAACTGTATCTGAAAGAAAAGGAACTGGAGCTAACTGTACAACTGTATCAAAAATACTGGCAGCTCCCAAAACTGGTCTAAATGAAACAACAGCTGAACGGAGAATGCTGAAATGAACTGTTTGCAAGCCGCCAAACAAACTAAACCGAAGAAAAGTTGTACATAATTGGGACCAACCCCAAGTAGTGATGGTCGGATGGCGAGAATCAAATTGTTGAGCTGGATCAACAACAGTAAGAGCTCTGCAAAAATTGAGTGAACCCATGGGCAAGAGTTTACCAAACATAAAGAATTCTGCCGCTTCTATACAGACATCTGCCCATCTCTTCTTGAGTAGCTTAAAGAAATCACTTACAGAGGGAAGAGTATCTACATAAGACAACTGAGGAGAAATAACATTACGAATACTGTGCCGAGGTAAAGGCTTCCAGTAATCAGCACCTGGCTCAATAACCCAAGTTCCATATAAAAGGATCATGGTTCGAATCCAACATGAAGATTGAATATTTGCGTTGGATCTGGCGATCACAGCGCCACGATCGCGCTTTTTCCCTTCAAAAATTCTAGAACCACATGTCATTTCCCATCTAATACCATGTGCTTGCATCTCCGTTTTCAACTCTTCCAAGACAAAAAGATGAAGGTTGGATAACATAGCCAATACCTTAAGATCGATGGTGGAAGAAGATTCACTAGGAACAAAATTTGTCTTCCTAGGCTCTAAATATTTTCGGAGTAACATTTCCCTATACTTGGTCAGTATGTACATCCTTCTTTGAAGGGCTACTCTGGTAGAATCTGTTTGCGCCCAAGTCAAGACCCTTTCCTCCTTCGCATACATATCTTCCAATTTCAAAAAGCTAACCTCTTAGGACTGAAGGAATTAAGGAATGCATCCACTTCATCTATGACTTTTTCCCGCAACTGTACAAGAAACTCAATATCTGCAATAATCAGCGAAAAGATTTCCTTGGCCGGGTTCCCTTTGATTGGATCTCTCTCCTGAAGGGGCGCCTTCCCCTTATCAGCAGCAGGAATCTTGGGAAGACTAGCCTTGTACCAGTCTCCTTCATCGACTCCCCTGATTGTGATACTCTTTCCAAACAGAATTTTAGTTACTTCGCCAGTAGTGGAAGGCAATGAGGAACCGTCGGGAATCGTCGACAAGTGTTCCTCAAGAGTCATGGACTCATCATCAGAGATCTTCCTGTCAGCAGTCTGTACCATATCGGCTATTTCTGTTCCCTGATTCTGCTTTGTTTCCTCTATAGGTTCCTCCAGAAAATAAGTAGCCGGAGCAGATTTTGGGTGCAAAAACCCAGACGTCTCATCATTCTCCCCTGATTTCAAAGGCTCGGGGTTCTTATCAATTTCCATATCCTCTGTATCACTTTCGGTTTCAATCAGTCGTTCATCTTCATTAGTAAACACATGAAAATCAAGAGTAGCAAGGTCAGCAGGGGAAATATCTGCCGTGCTCATTATCTCATCAGCTCTCTGTACATCTGGTTCCCCAATATTTGTTACTATCTCCGCGGTTTCAGCAATCACCTATTCAATTATCTGATCAACCATCAACAGATATCTATATCCGCTGTTCCTCAATAATACCCTCAACAGCTGCCCCCTTCTCAACAATTTCATCATCAAAACTTGTTGGCATTCGAAATTTTTCTTTGGGGATCTGCGTTTAGGCACAAGAGGTTGCTCAACTGGCACAGCTGAAGTTGGTGCAATCATCTGAATGGGCACAACTTCTTTAGCTGCAGACACAAGCTACATATTCTGTGGTTTCAGCAATCACCTGTTCAATTATCTGATCAACCATCAACAGATATCTATATCCGCTGTTCCTCAATAACACCCTCAACAGCTGCCCGCTTCTCAACAATTTCATCATCAAAACTTGCTGGAATTCGAAATTTTTTCTTTGGGGATCTGCGATTAGGCACAAGAGGTTGCTCAACTGGCACAGCTGAAGTTGGTGCAATCATCTGAATGGGCACAACTTCTTTAGCTGCAGACACAAGCTACATATTCTCTTTTGAATGAGATGTGTTCCCTTTCGACGTCCTCTTCTTCATTTTAACAGCTGGCGCATCACCGGTGATGGCTGGTCGCTTCCTCGACCTGGCTTTCTCAGCAACAACTTCTACTAGTTCATCATATGCATCAGTTGGGGCAGATTTCTTTTTTTATACTGACTTCTTCCTCACAATCGCGACTTTAGCCACACCAGGCTCAACTGTTTCGCCACGTGAATCAATAGTCTTATTCGTGGAAAAATAGGTGCTCACAGTCTTAGCAGAGAGAATTTTTAGCTGAGGAAAAGTCGTCGCATCTCCCAGGGTGACAGCAGGGTCACCTTTCAACAATACCCATATTTGGGCCGCAAACCCCTTGGCCCTCTTAATGGTTTTATCGACCATCTCCTTCAACACTTCAAATAAAATCTTGCTCCAATTGACCTTTATTCCAAAGTGGATCGCCGTCATCATCAGAAATCTCTCATGTGTGACGCCGTCAAAAGAACCGGCATTCACAGTAAATGACTTAGCCAGAATATCATTTAACAATCGATACTCATACTTCAATAGTCTCTTCTTACAAGAAAATGAAACAGGCTCACCCGATTGAGAAAAGATGCTCCGAGCATCGTACACCAAGTCCTTAGGAACAGCAGAAAAGTCTGTCAACCCTTAGGTAGGCAACCCAAAAACTCCCGCAAACCTAGACTCATAAATCTCTACATATTTGCCCGAAACAGCACAAGTAATATCACCTTCTTGCACAAAAGCCGTTCGAAAAACTGCTCCAATTCCCTCTCATACAGTGTGGATGGACAACCCAGAAACCCTCGAAGACCACTAGCTTCCAGAGCTTTGAACATGTTTACCATCCCATCGTTTTCTGATATACCCAGAACGGAATCGAAGTTGATTTGGATATCATTTGCAAACAATGAGGATGCCATTGCTGTAGTTGAGTGAATAGAGAATGCCGAAGAAATTATCTGCACTAAGAGCACTAAAGCTTGAAAGTAAATTTCTCAAGGTAAGAGTACTGAGAAAAGAGACGGCGTAATGCAAAACAGAGAAGGTGAAACGATGAGAGAATGTGGACGTGACGTTTCGCATGATGACAACACGTGTCAGTCATCCGTTGGCGCGATTATAGTTTGAAAAGATTTGACAAAAGTTGAAATGATTTTGAAAAGATTTTAAAAAGATTTTAAAAGGATTTGAAATATTAACCGTGAGGGTAAGAAAATAAAAGAGATAGCTAGCGCCAAGTACTTAACACGTCACAACCTTAGGAATTGTTTTGATGTGTCAGTAGGGGTATTACGGGATTCTTATCTGGATAAGCATCAACTGTGTATACATGAGATCTGAGTGTATCTTGATCTCCTATATTCAGTTGACTCAGCACTTATTAATTCAGATCTCTCGTTCCCCCTGAATATGAGGTTCTCCCAAGCCTGATATTTTATCAAACCTGAATTCCACGATGTTCCCCCTGAACAGTAGACTCAGATTCGATTAAAAAAAACTTTTCAACCTGCAAATTGTTAGCGCACAGAAAAATTAAGGCAATTATAACAGACCCAAAATGTTTCTAAAATAAGAAAACTTAGCGTCTGGTAGGGGCTTTGTGAAGATGTCAGCTACTTGCTGCTCAGTCGAAACATACTCCCGCTTGACGTCCTTCTTTAGTACATGATCTCGTATGAAGTGATGCCTGATGTCTATTATCTGGATAAGCATCAACTGTGTATACATGAGATCTGAGTGTATCTAGATCTCATATATTCAGTTGACTCAGCACTTATTAATTCAGATCTCTCGTTCCCCCTGAATATGAGGTTCTCCCAAGCCTGATATTTTATAAAACCTGAATTCCACGATGTTCCCCCTGAACAGTAGACTCAGATTCGATTAAAAAAAACTTTTCAACCTGCAAATTGTTAGCGCACAGACAAATTAAGGCAATTCTAACAGACCCAAAATGTTTCTAAAATAAGAAAACTTAGCGTCTGGTAGGGGCTTTGTGAAGATGTCAGCTACTTGCTGCTCAGTCGAAACATACTCCCGCTTGACGTCCTTCTTGAGTACATGATCTCATATGAAGTGATGCCTGATGTCTATATGCTTAGTTCTAGAATGAAGCACATGATTTTGAGTGATTTCAATAGCACTGGTGTTGTCACGGAGAATAGGCGCTTCATAAGCATCAATGCCATAGTCGTTAAGCTGGTGTTGAATCCATAGAATATGAGCACAACATCTTCCAGCTGCTAAGTACTCTGCCTCAGTTGTGGATGTTCAATATATTTTTGCTTCTTACTGAACCAGGAAATCAGTGTTGGGGAACCGTGGCGGATCCGGATCACGCCTCCCGGCGAGGCAGCGGAAGAACAAAAATATGCCGGGAGACGATCAATACAATTCAATAAACATGCAAGCTATGACCAATCATAGGGTGTTTATCGTTGATTACCTTGCTGGCAACTCGTGCCTGGCTCCGACTAGTTTCTCGAGGAAACCGGCACTTCACGGTAGGCGGCGGTAGATTACGTCAATCAGGTCCACGACCGGAAGCGAGACTCCTTCGTCAGCCTGCACTAGAAGGCCTGACGAGATCGGCGCGGACGGATCCTCCTCGAAAGATTGGCCGGAACAATTTCCAGCGAAGGAGGCGGCGGCGGCGGCCTTTTGAGAGAGGAGAGGGCGGCGGCTACTAGAGCTCTTAGGGTTAGGATTTTTGTTAAGTTAAGAGTGATTAAGTCTAAGTCTACATTAAGTAGACTTAGTGATGGACTTGGACCGGCCCAACGGGACCGGGTCCAACGGATGAACATTCTGTTCATCCCCATCACCGTGACTTCATCGTAGCTCCGATCGTCGATCAGATCGGACCGATCGACTCAGTTTCCAAAACTGAATACTATGATCTGAAAAACCATTTTTCAGAACCCCAGTGCAAAATGACCGTTTTGCCCCTCACCAGCGGAAATCACGATTTGATCCCTGTTGACCTTTAGGAAGTCGCACTCCCCAAAATCCTCTTCTCATGCTCAACACATTGAGCTGAGTATCCGTGCGGGAATCTCGAATCCAGTATTTGTGTGACCCTCAATGGTTCAGGGATACAGCTAGCCGTGGGCCCACAACCATTGTGGCTCCGGAATCACAATTCCGGACTTGCCCAACGGATCATGGTAAGAGCGTCTAACAACATCGCCCCATGATCCCCTAGGTATCAGAGTCCAAACTTGGTTAGCATGCATTGAGTCAAACTCAGACTGCATTGCTTCAAGCCATAAATTAGAATCAGCATCGGAAATTGCCTCCTTGAAAGTTCTTGGATCAGATCCAACAACTTGATCATCTTGATCATCTTCAAGGAGAAAACCTATCTCGTCAGAAGCCCTAGGAACCCTTTTGGATCTCCTAGGTGCGACCATTTCTGGTATTGGCTCTGTATGTGCAGGAGATTCACTTGGTACTTCGATTTGATCTCAAACCTCTTCGAGTTCTATTATTTTGCCATTTCTATCAAGTAGAAATTCCCTTTCCATAAATGTGGCATTCCTAGAAACAAACACTTTTGTTTCGCTGGGATAGTAGAAGTAGTATCCAATGGAATTCTTTGGATACCCAATGAAGTAGCATAAGATGGATCTCATATCCAGCTTATCTTCCACTGTCTGCTTCACTTAAGCAGGACATCCCCAAATCCTCATGTATGAGTACTTGGGTGGTTTGCCCATCCATATCTCATATGGAGTCTTATCCACTGCCTTGGTGTGGACATTGTTCAACAACATTACCGCCGTTTCGAGTGCATAGCCCCAAAACGAGGTTGGAAGTTCAGTGAAGCTCATCATAGATCGAACCATGTCTAACAGGGTTCGATTACGACGCTCCGCTACACTATTGAGCTGTGGTGTGGCCGGAGGGGTCCACTGTGCGAGAATCCCATTCTATTTCAGATAGTCTTGAAATTCAGTACTCAAGTATTCTCCACCTCGATCAGATCGAAGTGCTTTAATACTTTTCCCTAATTGATTTTCTACTTCAGCCTTGAATTCTTTGAACCTTTCAAAGGATTCAGACTTGTGCTTCATCAAGTACAAGTACCCATACCTAGAGTAATCATCGGTAAAGGTGATGAAGTATGTGTGACCGTATTTAGTACCAATACTAAACGGGCCGCACACATTAGTATGGATCAAATCCAATAGGCCTCGAACACGCTCTCCCTTGCCCTTGAAGGATCGCTTAGTCATCTTTCCCTTAAGACAAGACTTACAAGGCGGTAGGGAG
>KV002474.1:43342-55532 GCA_001598015.1 Dorcoceras hygrometricum
TTTGTTGTCTTTGATCTTAGTCAAAACTGTATTGAGATCTGTTACAACAAAGATGAATTCAGATAGAGTTCAGTAGTTGTAATATCGCGATTTCGCATTTTGCACTTTAAATTCGTAATGAAGGCTGATTTATTTTATGGCGAAAATGGTTATATTTCGATTTTTTTTAGAGCAAGGCAATACAGCTTGTTCTATTCATTATTCAGCCCTTCTATTTTCCCTTTTATTCCCTTTTCTTTGATCTCGTGACTCCCATGGGGATTGGGACGTCACAATACGTGTATCTATGTTTTCCCCTCGCATGTTCCTAGGCTGTCCATCTGGTATCTTGCAGTGTGAGAGTCCGGGTGATTATGCGTGCGTCTTCCTCCTCACACGTCTATGAGAAGCCGTAGGAAGTTTTAAGGAAAATAAATAAATAAATAAATAAATATATATAGTTTGAAGCAAGTGTGTGCGGTGGCAGTGTACAATGTTTCTTGAGCAGAATATATGTATGTATGGGTGTGTGATTCATCGTAAAAGTAAAACGAAAATTGGATTGATTAAGATTTATCTTTTTCAAAAAGCCACACGTATAGCGCACACTTGATTCATAAATTTCAAATTTTTAGATTGGTTATTTAAAGCTACGTGTGATGTGCAAATTGAAGAGGTGAGATTTTGTGTCTGCATGCAATTATTATTTTGTAATCCCATTTCACGAACGTGCTATGTTCAATAGCCTAGGAGTCAAGTCAATTGTGGACATATTTTGAATGAAATGTCGAGTAACTGTGCGTAATGTTGGAAGTCCAAATTTTAAGAATTTTATCTTATTTTATTTTACTTTTTAGAAAAATAATGTTTTGAGGTTTTAAATTATTTGTGGCGAAGTTATGACTGATATTACGAGTGTGTGCATGCCGACCGACGGGTCGTTGTGTCCCGCCAAATTATTACGGGCGCGTGAATTTCGATCGATTGGTCGGTGTGCCCCGCCAACTTGACTGATTACGGGTGTGTGAATGTCGGCCTTCGGGTCGGGGTGTCCCGCCAAATTAATGGATCCATATGAGCTTATTTAAGCTACTTGATTGATTATTACAGGAAATTTCTAAGCCATACTTCATAAAATAAATTGAGGAATGATTAAGGTATTTTTGAGGTTAATGATTTATTTTGAGGTTAAGGAAAAATGATTGAAGGATTTTAATTGATGACAAATCCTCTTGTTCTCTTGTTTTGAAAATGGGTCGTGTTGAAGTTATTGAGATTTTTGAAGGATTTCAGTTGACGACATTTTTATTCGAACTATTGTCGAGTTTATGTTAAATAAAAATATTTTATTGCATGTGAATGTATTATGTATTATTTGCTATTTCTGGAATTTACTTGCTGGGCCTTTAGGCTCACTAGATTTCATCGATGCAGGTGAGGATGTGTAGACGGTGCCGGTTGGCGAGGGCTCGGTCGGAGTGAGAAGGCGCTTATCGATGGACACTCGTTTTCCGCATATTAGAACTTTTATGACTTACAGAAACCTTTTTATTCTTTGAGGAAAAATATTCTTATGAGTATTTACCATTTCTTGATTTGATGTTTACGATGATGCCTGATTGGTTCAACCTTTATGAATTATTTAGTATTTGAATTCTCTAACTTATGTAGCTTTCAAAAAACAAATATGCATTTTTTTTACTTGAAAAGTCGGGCGTTTCAACTTGGTATCAGAGCATGTTTCCTATAAGATAACCGCTCACCTCCATTCCGCGACATTTCTCGTTCATCCGTACCACCAAGTCTGTAACTTATAAGTGAAAATGTTACGTTTGAGTTATTAGCTTTCTTTTGAAGTTTAAAAATAATATGTTAAAAGTAAGTTTGAGATACTTATCGTTATTTGGTGGTTTAAAATTTTATGAAATGGTATAGTATTGTTTAAAGTTTAATGTTCAACTATGTTGGTCATGTGGTTGAATCGGGCTTGGTTACAGATAATGTCTGGTAGAGGACGAGGGAGAAGAAGTTCCTCAGTCGAGGAAGATGGCTCTGGCAGTAGCGCCCGGGTTCTAGCCGGGATGGCTCGGTTGTTAGAGCAGTTTGTGGGACAAGCTGGTCGTGGAGGTGGACCATCAGCTTGTCGAGGGCTTCATAATGAGGATCCACAGGAGCGCTTCAGGCGTCAGCACCCCAAGGAGTTTTCTGGCACTACTGATCCACTCGTGGCGGAGAGATGGATCAAATTTTTGGAGGTTATATTTGACTACCTTCAGATGGTGGACCATGACCGACCTAGATGCGCCATCTATATGCTGAGAGATGACGCCATGATCTGGTGGGAGGGAGCTAAATTGACCGTTGACCTGGCTACTCTCACCTGGGATGGATTTAAGAAGGTATTCTTCGATCAATTTTTCACTGCTGACGTGCGTTCAGAGTTGAAGAGAGAGTTTATGACGTTGAAGCAGAAAGATCTATCTATACGGGACTACGTCCGCAAGTTTGAGCGAGGTTGCTATTTTGTTCCCTTGATTGGAGGGGATGCGGAGGAGAAGCTGCGGCATTTTGTTGATGGCTTGAGACCGACGATTAAGCATGATGTTAGGCTGGCAGAGCCTAAGGATTATAGGGCAGTCGTTGATAAATCTTTGACGGCTGAATATGACTGGAAGGAGATTGAAGAAGAGCGGCAACTGAAACGACAGACATCTTAGCCTCGAGACCAGAGACAGTTCAAGAGGCAGAATATTGGGTCACAGCGACCTCAGGGGCAGCGTCCTCAGTTTCAAAGGCCACCGACCCCAACTACCCCAAAGGTTGACAACAATCCCGTATGTCCGAAGTGCCATAAGAACTATGTGGGTCAGTGCAAATTAGGGATGAACATATGCTTTAAATGCGGAGCACCAGGTCACTATGCCAAGGATTGTCCATAGCTGAAGAAACCGTAGCAGGCCGAGCATTTGTGATGACTGAGGAGCAGGCAGACTCGGACACTACCGTGTCCAGGTATGATTATTTTAGCTGGCATGACTATTGCGGCTTTGATTGACTCTGGTGCTACACATTCTTTTATATCGGAGTCTTTTGTAAAGAAATTGTCTATACAAACTGATTTGTTATCTGTGGGCTATTGTGTGACTGTACCGTTGGGAGAAGAACTTTTGTCTAACCGGGTACTCTGAGGCATAGAACTTAAGCTTCATTGAAACCTCGTATCCGCCGATTTGATTTTTCTACCTATGCCTGGGTTTGATTTAATCTTGGGGATGAATTGGTTGACGCGTTATGGAGTAGTGATAGACTTCAGTCGGAGGACAGCAGAGGTTAACCCACCTCGGGGAGGCCGATTCTTATTCGAGGCTGCGCAGATCAAGAGAGCTCCTCGCCTTATTTCAGCCCTGAAGGGTCAGAGCTTCTTGAGGAAAGGATGTCAGGGGTTTCTGGCTAGCATCTCTGTGATACCGGAGGACGAGAGGCCTACTCTAGTAGATGTTGATGTGGTGAATGAATTTCCAGAGGTGTTTTCAGATGATATTTCTGGTCTTCTGCCAGACAGAGAGCTCGATTTTACTATTGATCTAGTGCCTGGCGCAACATCTGTCTCCAAACCATCGTATCGACTGGCCCCGACTGAGATGAAAGAATTGAAGGATAAAATTCAGGAGTTGTTGGATAAGGGCTTCATACACCCCAGTTTCTCCCCATGGGGCGCACCAGTGTTGTTCGTGAAAGAAAAAGGATGGATGTATGAGCCTGTGCATAGACTACAGAGAATTGAACAAGTTGACTGTGAAGAACAAGAATCATTTACCAAGGATTGAGGATTTGTTTGAGCAGCTTCAGGGGACAGCGGTATTTTCTAAGATTGATCTTTGTTCAGGCTATCACCAGTTGAAGATCAGTGAGTCTGATGTCCACACGACAGCTTTTGGAACTCTTTATGGCCATTATGAGTTTTTGGTGATGTCATTTGGGTTGACAAACGCACCATCATTATTCATGGATCTTATGAACCGAGTATTTCAGCCTTTCTTGGATCAGTTTGTGATAGTATTTATTGATGATATCCTGATCTACTACAAAATCCTAGAGGAGCACTCCGAGCATCTCAGGTCAGTATTGCAGATTTTGAAGGACAGACAGCTCTTCGCAAAGTTCAGTAAATGCGAGTTCTGGCTTGAGAAAGTTCCATTTCATGGCCATGTGGTTTTGAAGAAGGGAGTTGAAGTAGACCCAGCAAAAGTGGAGGCAGTGAGGGATTGGCCAGTGCCTAAGAGTGTGACAGAGATACGCAGTTTCTTGGGTCTTGCAGATTACTACAGGCGATTCATCAAGGGGTTTTCGAATATGGCAGTTCCGTTGACATCGCTAACTAAGAAGCATGCTAGGTATAAATGGACCCCCGAGTGTCAAGCAGGATTCGACGGATTGAAGCAGGCATTGATGGAAGCTCTGGTGTTATCTATGACATCTGGGAAGGGAAACTATGTTCTCTATACAGATGCATCTAAAATGGGATTGGGTGCAGTTCTGATGCAAGACAGGAGGGTAATTGCTTATGCCTCTAGACAGTTGAAGAATCACGAGAAGAATTATCCTACCCACGATCTGGAGCTAGCAGCAGTGGTGTTTGCATTGAAAATTTGGAGTCGTTACCTATGGGGAGAAGTGTGAGATTTACAGAGACCATAAGAGTCTCAATTACTTCTTCACCCAAAAAGAGCTGAACATGCGCCAGCGATGATGGTTAGAGCTAGTTAAGGACATACGATTTCACCATAAATTACCATCCGGGGAAAGCAAATGTAGTGGCTGATGCATTGAGCAGAAAATCATCAGGATTATCACAGTTGACTGTCCATAGACCATTAGCGACCGAGATTGAGAGGTTTGATTTAGAGGTGATTACTCATGAGTGTGCCGTGAAGTTGGCCGCACTAACAATTCAGCCTACCTTGAGGGATAGGATCAAAGAAGGACAGTCAAGGGATGAGCAGTTGGTTAAGTGGAGACATCGGGATGAAGAGAAAGGCACCAACATTTACATGATGGTAGATGGGATTATTCAACATCAGGGTCGACTATGGGTGCCACATGTTGACACCTTGCGATATGATATCATGACTGAGGCGCATACCACTCCTTACTCTGTACACCTGGGAGGCACAAAGATGTACAAGGACTTGCAGAAATTGTACTGGTGGCAGGGAATGAAGCGTGACATTGTAAAGTTTGTCTCAAAGTGTTTGACTTGCCAGCAAGTGAAGGCAGAGCAGCAGCGACCAGCAGGAATGTTGAGGCCACTTATACCGGAGTGGAAATGGGAGAACATCATGATGGATTTTGTTGTGGGCCTACCGAAGACATTGCATGGGTATAATTCCATATGGGTTATTGTTGATCGCCTCACTAAGTCAGCTCACTTTCTGCCAGTGAAGACGACTTATGGTATGAACAAGTATGCTGAATTGTACATCAGGGAGATCGTTAGGATTCATGGGATTCCTGTTTCAATTGTGTCAGGTAGGGATCCACGGTTCACGTCGGCGTTTTGGAGGAGTCTGCATCGAGCTTTAGGTACCAAGAACCTTTAGCCTTGCTTTTCACCCTCAGACAGACGGTCAGTCAGAGAGAGTGATTCAGACTCTTGAGGATTTGCTACGTGCCTGCGTGATAGATTTTGATGGGAGCTGGGATTCGAAACTTCCACTGGTTGAGTGCACATGTAATAACAGTTATCCGGCTTCCATAGAGATGGCTCCCTATGAGGCCTTATATGGACGCAAGTTGTCAGGCCCCGTGCTAATTACTCACAATTAACACATAATAAACGCATAAACACGGAAGCAAAATCACGGCTTAAAATTTTTTTTTCGAAATCATTTGGGCCTGAACGTAAAAACATACATTCAAAATATCGATAATCAAAATATAAGTTAACTCAAACTTATACAAACAGGTAACAACTACAATTCCAATCGAATACAGATCCCCAATACACAGCAACATGGGGCATCCCCGGTTCAGTACATATCATAAATATAACTGGGACTCATGGGAAAGGGGATCGACCAGCTGAACCTCCACTCTTTCCAGCCTGGCTACCTGAAGATCCTGCAAATGGGTAACACAGACCCAAGACACAAAAGCAGGAAAACAAATACGAGGTCAAGACTCAGTACGAAGAGCTATCAAAACAGCTAAACATGCAACATGCTATAAATCAATGTCATGAATGCATGAGGGCTATCAAAGAATCGGATAGCTAGACCAGTCCATCAACTGACAAATCAAATCAAGCCTCAATACCACGCACAGCCAATCAGCCGGTGGAAATCATCGGTCCGTGATCATCGGGGCCCATCAGCCCATCACAGCTCGGTGGTAGACACTCGAATCCGGTAGTCACCACTCCGATGATAGCGTTGGACTTTTCAGGCACAACTCATCAGTCAGCCAGTCACAACGTGGCACCCAATCAGGTCATCAAATCAATCTGTCAAAGGCTCAATATGTATGCATGTATGCCAATCAATATCAATGCTCAATGCATACAATGCACAATACGTAAAACAAAATGTAACTCAATCATTCAACATACTGATTCACGTAATTCACAGCAGCAAGACTCACAACATCAATCACAGCATGTTCACGCCTAAAGCTGCTAAGGGCTGCTCAATTTGTACCTCAATTTCCACAAACTCTACCTCACATGCATACAATGCACAATACGTAAAACAAAATGTAACTCAATCATTCAACATACTGATTCACGTAATTCACAGCAGCAAGACTCACAACATCAATCACAGCATGTTCACGCCTAAAGCTGCTAAGGGCTGCTCAATTTGTACCTCAATTTCCACAAACTCTACCTCACTGATTTCACAAAAAGGCACGGCAGACTCACGGCCAGCAACCAGCTTTCTCCTGGCTTTGTTAGTGCGAGGCAGAAGGTACCAGCAACAATAATCTGTACAAGGTACTCAACATCTTAGCTCAAATCTGAACCTGCACGCTCTTAAACCTACGGCCAGGACTCAACACAAGTTCTACCTAGCTACGCAGGTACTAACAACAATAGAAAGGTTCAAAAAAACGAGGAATGCTCACCCAAAAGCTTAAACCCACAGGAGAAACGCACAACACAGATTTCTCCAAAATCTCGAACACCAACAGTTTCGCGCCTCTACTCCAGCGTTAATTCAGGGTTCGAAATGGTTAGCAATTTAAAGAGCTAAGCTAGGGGAGTACAACGCCACCAAGATTATCAAAAACAGAGGTTGGAAGCGACGGGAATCGGCGATGGAAAGCTACGGTGAACAGTAGCAAGTCGAGGGTTTCAACAGAGAAGATAAGAAATGATGGGTTGAGAAATATTCTAAGTGTAATTCGACACTTCTATTTATTCCTCAATTCAATGGCTACTGTCTAAATCAAACACCGACAAAAACAGATCTCTGCAACGCAAAATAGCGCCAAACAGATTTCGCAATCCAGCGCTCACAATCAAACAGACTTCACAACGTTAATTCAAAACGCTCGCGCTAAGAACAAAACGATAGCATATTGTTGACATCTGGTCTCTCCAACGGTAACACAAACCAGATCTCTCGCGCTCGCACAATACAAAACGTGCTAAGTGCTGGAAAACCAAAACGACGACGCTTCGCTCAAAACAGATCTCAGCGCTAACACTAACACAGATCTCTACGCCTTAGCAACGCAGAATGCTAAAACGACGACGTAGCCACTAATCCAAACGACGTCGCACAGCGAAACAGATCTCTCCTCAAAATACAACGCTAGCGCTCAAAACAGATTCCTCAACTATGCGCGCTATACCAGATGTCAACTCTACATGTTGACTAGAACGTGAAATCTGCTTACGTCAGCAGACCTCTACACGCGAATAATCACCCGCGTTCAATACAACGAAACCAGCTCTCTCAATCCAGCGATCACCTGCTACAGTTCCATTGACCAACGTTGACATCTGGAAATGCGAAACAAAAGCGTTGCACTCTCAACTATCCAGATCTCACTAAAACGCAGCGTTTCACTCAATACTCGCGGCACTTCACGCAACGCCAAGGAAAACAGATTTCTATCTTAACTTAACCAAATCAACTCCAAATCGCGACCAGATCTCACCCGATAATTCCTGCAACAAGGAATCTGAAATGCTCTACGTGAGATCTGAATTTCTCATATCAGATTTCACCAAAAATCCGAAATTCCCAAAATCAAAAATCTTAATTCTCGTGACTAATCCTACTACAAATCTGATTAATCACAAATCTTGAAATCTGATTCCTCACATTCTCCCCACCTTAAGAGATTTCGTCCTCGAAATCAAAGGCAAACCAGGGCAAAACAATCAAACATTCAAATCAACACAAGCAGCTACTCAAATTCGAAGCTAAAACCAGAAATTTACCTGGAAAAACTCGCACGATCAGTGCTCAAACAGATGAGGCCAGTCTTGTCTCATCTTCTCCTCAACTTCCCAGGTTGCTTCTTCTCGGCCATGCTTGCTCCATTGGACCATCACCAACGGAATTATCTTGTTTCTCAGCTGCTTCTCCTTCCTATCCAGAATCTGCACCGGATATTCAACATAGCTCAAGGCAGAATCCAGCTCAAACTTCGTCGGTTCTCAAAACATGGGAGGATCTGGCTCATATTTTCTCAACATAGACACATGAAAGACATCATGCATCGCTGCTAACTCCTCGGGCAGCCTCAATCTATAAGCCAACTGTCCAACCCGCTCAACAATCTCAAAAGGACCAACGAATCTGGGAGCCAATTTGCCTTTAAATCTGAATCGCATAACACTCTTGAAAGGAGAAATCTTGAGAAACACACGATCGCCAACCTCAAACTCTAACGGTCGACGTCTTCTATTATCATAGCTAGAGAAACGGTCTTGAGCAGCTTTCATTCTACTCCGAATCAAATCAATCTGATCCTTCATGTGCTGAACAAACTCTGGTGTAGAAATCTGTCTCTCACCAACTTCTTCCCAAGAAATCAGGGATCTGCACTTTCGACCATACAACGCCTCAAACGGAGCCATTCCGATAGTCACCTGGTAGCTGTTGTTATACGAAAACTCAACCAAAGATAGCGAATCCTGCCAGCCACCGCTGAAATCCATCACAATTGCACGCAGCATATCCTCTAAAGTCTGTATAGTCCGCTCAGACTGTCCGTCTGTCTTTGGGTGATAGGCCGTACTCATAGCCAATCTTGAACCCATAGCTGCTTGCAAACTCTTCCAAAATCGAGAAGTGAACCTCGGATCTCTGTCGGAAACTATCGAAACTCCATGCAATCTAACCACATGGTCGATGTACAGCTTCGCCATTTTCTTCATAGAGCACCTCACATCATAGGGAATGAAATGGGCTGACTTCGAAAGTCTATCAATCACAACCCAAATAGCATCACATCCCCTACTCGATCGAGGTCGATGAGTCACGAAATCCATGGCGATGTGCTCCCAATTCCATTGGGGCACCTCTAAACTCTGCAGCAAACCACCAGGTCTCATACTCTCAGCCTTGACCTGCTGGCAATTCAGACATCGAGCAACAAAACCAGAGATGTCGTTCTTCATACCTTCCCATCAGTAGTGAGACTTCAAGGCATGATACATCTTCCTCTCACCCGGATGCACACTGTACCGAATACAATGCGCTTCATTCATGATGGTCTCTTTCAAATCAATCAGGTTCGGAACCACTAATATCCCACGAAATCTCAGACACCCATCCGAAGAAACAGAGAAATCATCAGACTGACCATTCTGGGCCTTAATCCTCAACTCATGGATATATGGATCAGTCCTCTGCGCCTCCCTGATGTCATGCAAAATCTGCGGCTCAACCTGAATCGTAGAAACCATGAAGTACTGATCACTAGGTTGAAATCTCCAACCGGAAGTACTCAATTGCTCACAGAATTTCGAGACACTCATAAACGAAAGCATCGCAGGCTGGGTCTTCCTACTCAATGCATCGGCAAATGAGTTCATCCGCCCAGGCTGATACTGAATCTCACAGTTAAAGTCCTTGAGCAATTCCATCCATCGTCGCTACCTCATGTTCAAATCAGACTGTGTGAATATATACTTCAGGCTCTTGTGGTCGGTGTACACCACAAATTCTTCACCATAAAGATAATGCCGCCAAATCTTCAAGGCAAACACTATCGCAGCCAACTCCAAATCGTGAACAGGATACCTCGTCTCGTGAGGCTTCAACTGTCGAGACGCATAGGCAATCACGTACCCGTTCTGCATCAGAACACATCCTAAACCATTGAGAGAAGCATCGGAGCACACCACGAATCCTCCGGATCCAGACTGTAGAGCCAACACAGGAGCAGTAGTCAACTTCTCCTTCAACGTCTGGAAACTGTTCTCGCACTCATCAGTCCACTCAAATCTCTTATCCTTCTGAGTCAACTGAGTCAGAGGCTTAGTTATCAAAGAGAACTTCTCGATAAAATGCCTATAATAGCCAGCCAAACCCAAGAAACTACGGATCTCAGAAACATTCCTAGGTCTCTCCCAATTAAGAAATGCTTCGACCTTGCTCGGATCTACCGAAATTCCTTGCGCTGAAATCACATGACCCAAAAAGATAATTCTGTCCAGCCAAAATTCACACTTGCTGAACTTAACATAGAGTTGCGAGTCTCTCAATCGCTCAACACCAGCTTCAAATGCTCCTTATGCTCTCTCAAGCTCCTCGAGTACACCAGGATGTCATCAATGAAGACGATCACGAACCGATCAATATACTCGCTGAAGACGCGGTTCATCAAATCCATGAACACAGCTGGGGCATTCGTCAACCCAAACGGCATGACAAGAAACTCATAATGCCCATATCTAGTCCGGAAAGCTGTCTTCGCCACGTCAGCGTCTCTAATCCGCAACTGGTGATAACCAGAGCGCAAATCAATCTTCGAGTACACGACCGATCCCTGCAACTGATCGAACAAGTCATCAATCCTCGGCAAAGGATACTTGTTCTTCACTGTTGCTTTATTCAACTGTCTGAAATCCACACACATCCTCATGGATCCATCCTTCTTCTTAACAAAAAGAATCGGAGCTCCCCAAGGCGACATACTCGGTCTTATGAAGCCTTTCTCCAAGAGATCTCTCAGCTGATCCTTCAGTTCTCTCAAATCTGCTGGCGCCAACCGATACGGAGCTCTCGGGGCCGTACCGGGCACCAACTCGATACTGAAGTCGATCTCACGTCTCGGAGGTAATCTAGGAATCTCATCTGGAAACACGTCGGGAAACTCTATAACGATCGGAATATCGCTCAACTCCAATCGCTGCTCTTGGCAACTGTCAAGCACGTAGATCATGAATCCAGCGTTACCTAGCGATAGCAGGCTAAACATCTCCATGGCGGAAACTAGCGGAATCTTCGGACGCAAATTAGCACCGTATAAATCCCACTTCTCACCCGAATCAGGGAGAAATCTCACCACACCATGGAAGCAATCAACTGTATCCTTATAGCTAGACAGCACATCCATCCCCAAGATACAATCAAAATCTCTAATCCCCAAAACAATTAGATTGGAGACCAAAACATGCTCATCAAATCTAATCAGACAATCAATCACTACCTCTCGGGACCACAGACTTACACCAGCAGGAGTAGACACAGACACGACATCACACAATGGGGATGAACTAAACCCATGCTCAAACACAAAAAACTCATATATGAAAGAATGTGATGCACAAATTTTAAAAAGAACTCTCACAGGATAATCTAATATAAAGCATGTACCTCCAATCACCATGCCAGGCGTCTCCTCAGCCTGCTCTCTGTTCAAAGCATTCGCCTGAGCCTGCTGGGGAATCTGAAACTGAAGTCGGGAGGGTCCTCTAAACCTAGATGGCTCACGAGGCTGAAATCCTGATCGCTGGGACTGAGCGAAAGGCTGCTGTCGTGCGAAGAACCACCAGCGAAACCCTGCTGCGACTGTCCAGAAGACCGCCCTCCTATCGAAGGACACGCCCTAGCGAAATGTCCCGGCTGACCACAAAGATGGCAAAGTCCTCTAACTACACGACACTGCGAAGTCTCATGTCTCCCTCCGCACTGCCCACAAAATCCGCCGCCAGAACCACTGCCTGAACCACTGCCAGAACTCGAACTCA
>KV002474.1:68018-89600 GCA_001598015.1 Dorcoceras hygrometricum
GCGCATCTGCTGATCACTGTTCACAAGCGCATCTGCTGAATCTAATAGTCAACATTCCAAAATGTTGACTAACACGCGTCACTTCCTCGCTCAATCTCACGCTACGCGCGATGTCTGCCAGCAGCAACTTCAATTCGCACCAAAGCCAGCAGATTATGCGTCACGCTGATGTCACCATATCTGCTGATTCCAATTCCACCAGCAGGAGCTACAGTAACTTTGAACAGCGTTGACTCCGCTACAGTAGCGTGCTATTAACAGCTTTGCACCAAAATTTGCTACGATATAATTCTCCAAAATTCAACGCAACATTCGAAATCAGCAGGAACTTCAATCCTTTCGCAAATTCCTCAAAACACATGTGATTAATCCCAAATCAAATCAATTAATCACTAATCTAACTTCTCAATCCTCACAAGCTATACCAGATGTCAACTCTACATGTTGACTAGCACGTGAAATCTGCTTACGTCAGCAGACCTCTACACGCGAACAATCACCCGCGTTCAATACAACGAAACCAGCTCTCTCAATCCAGCGATCACCTGCTACAGTTCCGTTGACCAACGTTGACATCTGGAAATGCGAAACAAAAGCGTTGCACTTTCAACTATCCAGATCTCACTAAAACGCAGCGTTTCACTCAATACTCACGGCACTTCACGCAACGCCAAGGAAAACAGATTTCTATCTTAACTTAACCAAATCAAATCCAAATCGTGACCAGATCTCACCCGATAATTCCTGCAACAAGGAATCTGAAATGCTCTACATGAGATCTGAATTTCTCAAATCAGATTTCACCAAAAATCCGAAATTCCCGAAATCAAAAATCTTATTTCTCGTGACTAATCCTACTCCAAAATATGATTAATCACAAATCTTGAAATCTGATTCCTCACACAAGTGCAGATCACCAGTCCATTGGGATGACGTAGGCAAGAGGGCTGATTTGGGTCCCGATATCGTTAGACAGACCGTCAAGGTTATTAATATAGTTCGGGACAGGATGAGGACGGCGCAGAGTAGACAGAAAAGTATGCAGACAGTCATCGTCGTGAGTTGGAGTTTGAGGTAGGAGACCATGTGTTTCTCAAGGTGTCTCCGATGAAAGGAGTGATGAGGTTCGGCAGGAAGGGAAAGTTGAGTCCGAGATATATTGGGCCGTTTGAGATTCTGGAGAGGGTAGGCACATTAGCCTACCGAGTAGCACGACCACCTCATCTATCAGCAGTACATAATGTGTTCCACGTGTCTACTCTCCGGAAGTACATGTCAAACCCTTCACATGTACTGAGTTATGAGCCGCTACAGTTAGCACCGGACTTGACTTACAAGGAGAGACCAGTGAGGATTCTTCAGAGGCAGGAGAGGAGATTGAGGAACATGGTCATTCGGATGATTAAGGTCCGGTGGGCGAACCACACTGAGCAAGAAGCGACGTGGGAGACTGATGCGGACTTGCGCAACCGCTACCCGGAGTTATTCTATAAGTCAAATTTCGAGGACGAAATTCAATTTAAGGGGGTAGGATTGTGACGCCCAGAAATCCGAGGTAGTCACATGGACCGACAAAATAATTAATTAAAAGATAAAAATTGATTTTTAATGTCGTCTTTATTAATTTTTATTACATTGTTGACGTTGATGTTCCTTTAATTAGAATTCAGGATTTTGGTTCGAGGGGAGATTTCCGGAGGAAGACGCTCGAACACGGTAACGGCTACTATGAAAATTTATTTGATTAGAATTTTTGGGAGGGAAAATATTTTCATAATGTTTATTAAAGGCTTATAGCGGATTCAAGTCCAATTATTTTATCTCTTTTTCCGGCTAAATTTAAAGAGCGTTTTTTTTAGATTTTACCTATATTATTTTTACAGCTGAAATAATGCGCGCTTTTCAAATCCATTTCAATATTAGTACTTTTAAAATTTTATGGGTACATTGAAAAGTTGTAAAGTTTATTTTAAAAATTGTGGGAGCACTTTTATTTAAATATCAATTTTTAGTAACACTTTTAAAGGCTAATCTTTCTTAATTATAGGATTACCTCCCCAAACTCTTCTCATTAGAAAAAAAAAAAAGAAAAGGAAAACGTAGGGTTTGTGAAAATAGCAGCCGACAACTTAGGTTAGATAGGTGAATAATTTTCAGTTTTCGCTCGTGGTGTTGCTCTCTCTGAGAATCGCCTTTCGATCATCTTCATTCGAGGCAAGTAAAATCCGATTTCTTATATATATATATATAACAGTAAAGCTTCCGTGAATTCCTCTTTCCTCTGTTCTGTGAACTATCGGGCTGTTTTTGCAATGAGGTTGAATGTATGTGCGTGCGGTGTGTGGTCTGTTTGCGATGACGTCTTGCCTGAAAGCCCACCATGTGTGTATCTATGTTTTCCCCTCGCATGTTCCTGGGCTGTCCATATGGTATCTTGCAGTGTGAGAGTCCGGGTGATTATGCGTGCGTCTTCCTCCTCACACGTCTATGAGAAGCCGTAGGAAGTTTCAAGGAAAAAAAATAAATAAATATATGTTTCAAGCAAGTGTGTGCGGTGGCAGTGTACAATGTTTCTTGAGCAGAATATATGTATGTATGGGTGTGTGATACATCGTAAAAGTAAAACGAAAATTGGTTTGATTAAGATTTATCTTTTTCAAAAAGCCACAGGTGTATAGCGCACACTTGATTCATAAATTTCAAATTTTTAGATTGGTTATTTAAAGCTACGTGTGATGTGCAAATTGAAGTAGTGAGATTTTGTGTCTGCATGCAATTATTATTTTGTAATCCCGTTTCATGAACGTGCTGTGTTCAATAGCCCAGGAGTCAAGTCAATTGTGGACATATTTTGAATGAAATTTGAGTAAGTGTGCGTAATATTGGAAGTCCAAATTTTAAGAATTTTATCTTATTTTATTTTACTTTTTAGAACAAAAAATGTTTCGAGGTTTTAAATTATTTGTGACGAAGTTATGACTGATATTACGGATGTGTGCATGCCGATCGACGGGTTGGTGTGCCCCACCAAATTATTACGAACGTGTGGATGTCGACCGACGGGTCGGGGTGCCCCGCCAACTTGACTGATTACAGGCGTGTGAATGTCGACCTTCGGGTCGTGATGTCCCGCCAAATTAATGGATCCTGATAGGATCAATATGGCACGAAAACAGGCCTAGGAGTTCAGAAGGGGGGGTTGAATGAACTCCTTGGTATTTTAAATTTTCGAAACCGTTTAAAACTATTTTTACAAGCACTGCTTAACTTAAGTTCGAGTTACCAGACTTAAGATATCTCAGTTTGATGGCTGATCTCTTGGCTAACAAATATGTGCGGAATAAAGTCAATTGATCAGTGAACAGTGTAACAAGTAAGTAAATGCGTAATGTAAAAGTTAAGGGACAGAGTTTATTTCTGGAAATTCGGATATAAATATCCTACGTCTCCCCTTCTGTGACGCCCGAACCCACGGGAATCACGAATTGGGGTAAATAAAAATTTTCGAATAAAAAGAAGGGCTGAAAGACAATTTGTTATAAGCTGTATTTCTTATAACTTTGAAAGAAACTGAAAACATGAAAACAAAATCTAACAGATACTCCATTGCGCGCCAACTACTGGAAACATTTGTGGAAAAACAAACTTTATTATAAATTGCAATTGCGATTTACAACAGCTGATATTCTATATAAATGTACAACTGTTGCAACTGATCTAATACAGTAAATTCTAAAACAAAACAACATCAGCTATGACACGAAAAACGCTGGCATTTGACAAACACACACCGCCCAGCAGCTGATTCAAGTTTCATCTTCTATTCGCTCTCCAGCTGTCGCACCTGCACCATTTTAAAAGCTAATGAGCCTAGGGGCTCAGCAAGTAAAACCTGAATAATAACAAGTTCAAATACGCAGGTGGACATCTGATCAATACATAAGTTAAAGGAACATCAATGAGCAATATCATTTTCTTTCGTAAACATTTCATAAACATTCATTCTTTCTTTCATAAACTTGGAGACAGGGGATAATAGCCCAGGGGATAATAGCCCAAATCTCAACATCATTATCATTTTTCCTTAGATTTATGGCTCAGAAGCTCTCCTTAGGTCCGTGTTGCACCTGATCAAGTGACTACTGATATCAGCCTTAGCCTTTGGCTTCTTTGCGTTAGGCAACCGAAATATAGACGACTGCTCACCCTTCTCTTTATGGGAGGGCAACTGATAGCTGCTCACCTCACCCATTATGACCGTCTGTTATCTTTTCCATAAATCTTAAAATAAACTTTTGTTCCTTTAACATCCTTCTCTTTAAACTTTCATTCTTAAAATCCTCGGGTTCCATCATTTAAAACTTTGCTTCCACTTTTAAAATTTTCGAATTCAGCTTTTGGAAACATATCATTGAATGAAACCAGTCGTAAGATAAACCAGTCGCAATGAATAGGAACCAGTCGCAAGAAAATTGAATTGTACCATGAAACAAAACAGATTTCTACTGTTCACGGGTATTGCTAAAAGAAACCAACTGCAAGGTCTTTTTACTAAAAACAAACTTATTAAATGAAACGATGTCGTTGAAGTAGGAAACAGACATAATGACGTAAGAATATCTGCTAATATGAATAGTAACTATCTGTTGACAGCTACAACTTAAGGAAACGACGTCGTTAGTTTGAACCAGTCGTAACAATAATCGCTAACAACGTGACTTGGGAATAAGTGTAAAACGATGTCGTTGCTTTAAGAAGCCGACGTAAGAATGTCTGATAATAAGAATAAACAGACGTAAGAATATCTGTTATCAGACATGACCACGAATAAATGAAACGATGTTGTTAGCTCATCAACCAGCCGCAAGAAAAGCTCTAACATACGTGAAACCAGACGCAAGGAATAGTACCAGTCACAATAAATAGTGCAACTGCTGGAATTTGACTTGATATTTGTAACATCAAAACAACAACTATGCTATCAGCCGTTGCCTATCAAACCAGACATTATACTGATTCAACTAGCAACTATCGATTACATAGCTATCAAATTCTGATATTACGACTACTGAAAGGAAGAAAATTCGTAAACATTCTTGGATTAAACTCGAATCCTCAGTACTTTTAAAACATCATAAACTTTCTGGAAAACATTTGGAAGCATCAAAACATTATTTTCGAACCCGTCTTTCTTTCCTTTTCATGTATAAATCATTTTAAACATGAACTTTAAACATACTGTAACATAGAGGCAAGAAGACTCAGAAAACATCAATATATGCTTTAAATGGTGAGTCAAGAATCAGCTTTTACTTGCCTTAAACGAAGCTTTGCAACAGCAACCGGTTCCTGCAGAAATATTCTCCTTTAAGCAACGCACGAACTTCTCTGGAAAATATTTTGAAGAACACTAAAGATTTTCTTTGCAAATGAAAAAGATCTTGCTTTCAAAACAGGTTTTTATATGAAAGGGATTAGTGGCATGCTACTTGTAAAATTAAGCATGACACACTTATAAAATTTAGTAAAATTCCGTTCCTCTCATTTTAATTTGTAAAACACCAAACCTTTTTCAAAAGAAATCATTTGTCCTCCTTAAAGATATTTTCAATCCCTTTAAAAACTGCTCGTGCATCACCTTTGGGGTCATCCACTGGAACCAACTGCGTCACATCTATTTTTCTGAAATCACTGAAATCAGACAATGCGTAACATTTCAACATGCCATTTTAAATCAATAAAATGAACAAAATGCATAATGTGGTCCTATGGATTTTGGGGCGTTACAACTCTACCCTCCTTATTGAAATTTCGTCCTCGAAATTTACGTACCAAATAAATAAGGATAAAGACTTAGCATATCAGCTTCTGTTTCCCACGTTGCTTCTCGCTCCGACTGGTTAGTCCATTGTATCTTAACCATAGGAATGCTTCGGTTTCTTAATCTTCTAATTTCTCGGAGGAGAATTCTTTCTGGTCGCTCTTCATAGCTCAAGTCTGGTGCTAATTGGATTGGTTCATGACTTAGCACATGCGAAGGATTGGGAACATATTTCCTCAAAGCTGATACATGAAAAACATTATGACTGCTGACAGCTGCGGTGGCAGTGCTAATCGATAGGCTAATGTTCCTATCTTCTCCAAAATTTCATATGGTCCAATATACCTTGGACTCAGTTTTCCTTTCTTTCCAAAACGCATAGCTCCTTTCATTGGAGCTATTCTAAAAAATACGTGATCACCTATCTCAAAATTCAGTTCCCTTCTTCGATTATCTGCATAACTTTTCTATCGAATTTGAGCAGCTTTCATTCTTTCTCTTATACTAAAAAATACGTGATCACCTTATCTCAAAATTTCAGTTCCCTTCTTCGATTATCTGCATAACTTTTTCTATTCGAATTTTGAGCTAGCTTTTCTATTCTTTCTCTTATTTTTCTAACAGCTGCTGCTGTTTGGTCCACTACGTCCGATCCTAAACCAGCTCTTTCACCATCATCCCAATGAAGTGGTGTCCTACACTTTCGACCGTAAAGTGCTTCATATGGAGCCATTTGAATCGAAGCTTGGAAACTGTTATTGTAGGCAAACTCTACCAGTGGCAAGTTCGAATCCCAACTTTCTGTAAAATCCACAATACAAGCTCTAAGCAAGTCTTCTAAAATCTGAATCACCCTTTATGATTGTCCATCAGTCTGGGGTGAAACGCAGTACTGAATTTCAGCTTTGTACCCATAGCTTTATGTAGACTTTTCCAAAATGCTGATGTAAACTTAGGATCTCTATCTGATACAATAGAAACTGGAACACCATGTAGCCTCATTATTTCCTTAACATATAAATCTACGTATCTACTCACCTCATATGTTGTTTTAACTGGCAAGAAATGAGCAGACTTAGTGAGTCTAGCAATTATAACCCAGATGGAGTTATATCCTTGAGCAGTTATTGGTAATCCAGTTACAAAATCCATCGCTATACATTCCCACTTCCATTCTGGAATAGGCAGTGGCTTTAATAATCCAGCTGGTCGTTGATGTTCAGCCTTCACCAGCTGACACGTCAAACACTCAGCTACAAATCTAGCAACATCCCTCTTCATTCCTGGCCACCAGTACAACTGCTGGAGGTCCTTATACATTTTAGTACTTCCTGGTTGTACTGAATATGGAGCCGTATGAGCTTCTTTCAAAATATCAGCTCTCAAATCATCTACTTGAGGTACCCAGATTATGCCCATAAACCTAACAATCCCATCTTCTGAAAATAGAGGCTGCTGCCTCTTTCTTTATCTTGTTTAACCCATTTCTGCAATTGTTCATCTTGTGGCTGACCTTCTCGAATTTGGTCTATCAAATTTGATCTTACTGATAGGTTTGCTAAAATCATATCACTGCTACTGCTGGACAGTATCTCGAGTCCAAACTTTTCAATATCAGCTGCCAACGGCTTCTGGACAGTCAGCTGAGCTAATCCAACAGATTTCCTGCTTAGAGCATCGGCTACCACATTTGCTTTTCCTGGGTGATAGCTGATCGTACAATCGTAATCTTTAACCAGCTCCAACCATCGCCTCTGCCTCATATTCAATTCTTTCTGGGTAAAGAAGTATTTCAAACTCTTGTGATCTGTGAATATCTCACACTTCTCCCCATATAGATAATGTCTCCATATCTTAAGGGAAAAGACAACAAATGTCAGTTCTAAATCATGCGTTGGGTAATTCTTCTCGTGATCCTTCAACTGTCTAGATGCATATGATATTACTTTACGATCCTGCATCAACACAGCTCCTAGTCCCAACTTTGATTCATCAGTATAAATTACAAATCTTCCTTGATCAGTTGGCATCGTCAACACAGGTGCTTCAATCAATGCTTGCTTCAGTTTGTCAAAACTGTTTTGACATTCAACTGTCCAATTATATTTCACCTGTTTCCTAGTTAACTTAGTCAAGGGAACATCTATCTTAGAGAATCATTGGATAAATCGCCTATAATATCCAGCTAAACCCAAGAAACTCCTTATCTCTGCAACATTCTTTGGTACTGGCCAGTCGCGAACAACTTCTACTTTAGCTGGTTCGACTTCTATTCCATCCTTAGAAATTATATGGCCTAAGAACGATACTTTCTCCAACCAAAATTCGCATTTTCTGAATTTAGCAAACAACTGCTTATCTTTCAAAATCTGGAGTGCTGTTCTCAAATGTTGAACGTGATCACATCTGGTCTTAGAATACACTAAGATATCATCAATGAATACTACTACAAACTGGTCCAAAAATGGTTGGAAGACCCTATTCATTAAATCCATAAAAGCTGATGGAGCATTCGTAAGTCCAAAGGGCATAACTAAGAACTCATAGTGGCCATACCTAGTTCTAAAGGCTGTTTTATATACATCAGTTTCATTAATTTTTAGTTGGTGGTATCCAGACCTCAAGTCGATCTTAGAAAATACTACTGACCCTCTCAATTGGTCGAAGAGATCTTCTATCCTAGGTAATGGATACTTATTCTTAATCGTTAATTTATTCAACTCCCGATAATCTATACATAACCTCATACTTCCATCTTTTTTCTTAACAAATAAAACAGGGGCTCCCCAAGGGGAAGTACTTGGTCTAATAAACCCCTTCTCCAACAAATATTGTATTTGTTCCTTCAGTTCTTTCATTTTTGATGGAGCTAATCGGTAAGGTGGTTTAGATACTGGAGCAGCTCCTGGAATTAGATCAATTGAAAATTCAGCTCTCTATCTGGTGGCAGTCCCTGGATATCTTTTGGAAAAACCTCAGGGAATTCATTTACTATCTCTACGGCTGATAGCTGTGGTCTATCAGTCACTGCTAAAGATGATATAATTCGAGGAACTCTATTAACATGTTTGGCTAAAAACCGAAATGAATCTTTCCCTGGTGGGTTGACAGCTATTGTTCGTAGTTTAAAGTCAATTACTACCCCATACTTAGTTAGCCAATCTATTCCCAAAATCATATCAAATTCTGGCATCAGCAATACAATTAAATCAGCAGTAATCTGATGCCCTTGAAATTTAAGTTCTAAACTCCTAAACAGTTCGTGCGATACCAGCTTTTCTCCTGATGGTACCGATACACAATAGCCTATAAATACTTGCTCTGGCTGGATGGGCAATTTCTTAACAAATTCGGCAGCAATGAATGAAT
The DNA here is from genome assembly GCA_001598015.1 of Dorcoceras hygrometricum. NCBI lineage: Eukaryota > Viridiplantae > Streptophyta > Magnoliopsida > Lamiales > Gesneriaceae > Dorcoceras > Dorcoceras hygrometricum. The sequence goes on from KV002474.1 coordinate 77,209, forward strand.
GTGTAGCTTCTGAATCTATTAAAGCCAGAGAAGGAAATCCAGCTATCAAAACTTCACCTGTGACTACTGTCGAGTCTGGTTAGGCTTGTTCAGCTGTCATTACGTAGACTCTGCTAGTCACCAGCTGCTTGACTTTGGACAATATTTCAAAATATGTCCAGGAATTCCACATTTATAGCAGACATTTTGTCCAAGTCTGCATTGTCCCAGATGATTCTTGTGGCACTTAGGACATTCTGGCCTGTTATTACCAGCAGGAACAGAGCTAATAGGTTGAATCGGTAGAGGCTTTTGCTCCTGAGGCCTTTGCTGGTTCTTGTTCTGTTTCTTGAATGGCCTCTGGTCCTTCTGTTGAAAGGCTTGTCGCTTCTGCTGCCTTTCCTCATCAACATCTTCCCAATCTCTTTCGATTTGCAGGGCTCTATCCACTGCTTCCCTGTAGGTCCTGGGCACCGATAGCCTAACATTCATTTTGAACATTGGCTTCAATTCTTCCACAAAATGACTCAGTTTCTCTTCTGGGTCACTTCCTATCAATGGCACAAAATAGCACCCTATTTCGAACTTCCGCACATATTCCTGTGAGACCTGATTTTGATGTAAGATCAATTGTTTGGATTAATCAGGTTTTAGAGATTTCTGGAAGTTTTCGTATTTTTGAGTAGAGATCTGGTTGTGAGATCTGGTTTGTTGTGAGAGCTGTTCGGTGGTGAATCCAGTTGCAACGTTTAAGTGGTAGCGCGAGATTGTGATACGCCGTCGTTTTTATGAAATCTGGATTAGTTGCTGCGATGCCGTTTTGAATATTGCGACTGGTACCAGCTGAGAGCAAACATCAACGATGGTCAACTCTACTGTAGCTTGCATCTGGTTTCCTGTAGGTTGCGTCTGGTTATCCTGCGCGAGAGCTAGCGTCTGGATGACGTATGTTGTGCGTCGTCGTTTTGGTTAGCGTTAAGGAATCCAGTCGATGGGTTAGCGACCAGCTGTTGGGTCTGTGCGACGTCGTTTACGTAAGTTGGAACGCAGCATTTTGATGCAACGTCAGGTACCAGCTTTTGAGTGTTAGACAATCCAGCTTTTGGTTTGTGGAGCACCCAGTCGTTTGGTTGTCCAGCTTTTGGGTTTGAGGACCAGTCGCAAGTAGCGAGTGACGTGTCACTTTGCGACGTCGTTTTGTGTTGTGGAGATTTACTAGTTAGGGGATTCAGCTGTTGGTTGTTGCAACTGCTGGTTTTGTCGGTGGACATGTTTAACCAGATTTCAGCAGTTGCGAGTTATATTTATAAGAAGAATTGGTCTTCGATTGAGATACCAGATCCCATATTTAGCGAAATATTCTCTAGATTGTCGACTTCTGTTCTTCGAACCCTAGTACTGTTCACCGTTGATTTTATCCGATGATTCCCATCGTTTCCGGCCATTGTTTGATGCGTATGAGGTAGAGTTGGACTCCTCTCGAGAAGCTCTTCCATTCTATGCTACTTTTGGAGGCTGTCGTTGGCTATAGAGAAATCGCAAAGTTGCTGTCTTCGGCCGTGTGTTGCGTCGTTGAGGTAGAACTTTGAATTGTTGTTGAGATCTTAGTAATTAGCCTTTGTTTAAGCTTCCTGTTAGTGGTATTGTTGGATTTGATCGCTGGTGGAGTGAATGACTCCCAACCGTGAGTTTCTATAGTTGACCGTAACCTTCTGTGTTGAGCCTGAGATCTGTTGTGTGTATTTAGCAGGTTGCAATCCAGATCTCTCGGGCCTGTTTTGTGGTAATTGTTGCACAGAAAGTATAAGGTACGGATCTGAGCTTGATGTAGCTGGGGATTGGCGTGAGATTGAATGCTAGATGGCTGTTGTGCATTGCCGTGGATGTTGCTGTGTGCATATGTGATTGATGTTGATTTTAGTTGCTATGTCTATGCATACACGCAGTTCCCATATTGCATTCATATTTCTGTTGCAGCCATTGCTTTGTATCTCGTTGTATTGTTGTTGTTTCTTACCAGGATGCGAGGGCGAGTGGCAATATCGTACTCTCATCTCCCTGCTGGGTTTTGTTAGCCACCATGTGCCGAGTGGTTAACTACGACAGTTCATGGGCGAGGAAACGGCATGTTGAGTTGTTTGATGCATCTGGTATTTGGGTGCTGTGTCATGGCGAGTGGCTCATTACCACACTTTGAACACACCCTGTGGCCACTGATTCGTTGCTGATCTTCTGGAGCTATGTTTGAGTTCCTCGTCTCCCTTATTGGTTGTAGCCTTCAGCTGTTATCCGGTGTCTCATGCATAGCATCAGCATTTTATCTTATGCATTTCCTTTAGCTGTTTTAGTTGCTCTCCGTACTGGGGTTTAACCCCAGGTCCCTCTGGGGCTTGGTTGTTTTCTCAGTTTGTGTTGTTTTCAGGGAATCCAGGTTTTACAGCTGGTCGTGGTTTTAACCCAGCTGGTGGTGCCCCAGGAGGTGGTTGAGTATCCCAGTAGCTTATAGCATATTTATATGTATCAGTACAATTAGCAAGGGGATGCCCTGTGCTTTGGTGTTTTATCATGTTGTTGCTGTTGTTATGCTATACTGTTGGTTGTTTTTATAAAATGGGATATATTTTAAGTATCATGGTATTTTAAATTATATTGTTTAAACTGTCAGGACAAAAGCGAAAAATTTTACCCGCTTTTTGATACCTTCCGCTTGTGATTGTATGATTTTACTCTGTTTAGAGCACGAGGCCTGACATTTTTGGTATCAGAGCTTAAGCTGGGATAAGCTCAATTTCCTTGATCACACTTGAGTCTAGGCATAGTGTCGTGTGTTGCATGTGCTTGACTATGTGATTACGTGCTGCATATTTGTGTTATATGCTATCTATGCTGTATCTGTTCTGTTTTGCTTGATACTGTTGAGTGTTTTAGTAGATGCCGCCTAGACGTCGTGGTAGAGGTAGGGGGCAGTTTGAGGAATCAACAGGACAGAATGAGGATAGGCGTAGTGCTCGCAGTCGTACTCGTGTTAGCGACGAGGAGGAAGTTGAGGTTGCGGCACCTCCTGTGGAGAGGATGGATGTCGTGATAACGCGGTTTCAGAGGATGAACCCTCCAGTCTTCAATGGTGACGAGTCCAGTGAGGATGCAGACTCGTGGCTCCGGAATATTATCGGTCTTTTCGATCGGGTGCAGTATGATGATGATCTTCGGCTGAGTTTAGTGACCCTCTTGCTTATGAAGTCAGCGGAGCGCTGGTGGCGAGGTGCTTCGAGTACCTTGTTGGAGACCGGTGTTGGGATCTCTTGGGGCAATTTTTGCGAGACCTTCCAGCAGGAGTATGTACCCGAGTCTTATGTGAATGCCCGGGAGTGGAAGTTCGACCATCTGGAGCAGGGCTCTATGACTGTGAGGGAGTATGCTCGTCAGTTTTATTCGTTGCTGGCGTACGTTCCTCATGTTTCTGGCCGGGATAGGGCCAAGCGGACTAGATTTTTTGAGGGCTTGAATGAAGAGTTGTATCAGATGGTGTTGACCAGTAAGCCCAAGAGTTATGCTGAGGCCGTGGATGCTGCTATTGACATTGAGGAGGGCTTGCACAGTCGTCGTGCTCGTAGGCAGTAGGCAGTGCCGGGTGGTCGTCCTGCTATTCAGGGAGCGCAGTCTTCTTAGTCCTCCCAGTCCGCCTATCAGCCCCAGAAGCAGCAGCAGCAGCCACAGGTGGCACAACAGTCTGGCCGTCAGAGGTTCCGTCCCCGAGGTCAGCAGTTCAAGAAGAAGTCGGGTTCTGGCTCTTCTGGTTCAGGCAGCTCGAGTAGCAGTGGTTCTCGGGCTGAGTTTTGTGGGTTTTGCGGTGGAAAGCATCCTTCTACCCAATGTGTTGGTGTGCAGGGCTCATGCAACCTTTGTGGTCAGTACGGGCATTTTGCCAGAGTGCGTTCGTCAGCTGGATCACAACAGACCCCGGCCCAGCCTCAGGTTCGTGGAGGTCAGTCTAGGGGTCGTTCCCCTCAGTTTCAGCAGCCTCGGTTGGGTGAGACTCAGTTCAGGCCTTTTCAGCAGCCTGGACCTTCGCATTTTGGGCAGTCGTCTCAGCCTTTCTTCTCTGGACCCCAGCATGCTCAGGTTAACGCCATCACTAGGGAGCAGGCCGAGGAGACGCCGAGTCGGGTGATCGCAGGTACTTGCCTTGTTTTCAATTTTCCCGCGCGTGTGTTTTTTGACACTGGTGCATCGCATTCTTTTGTTTCTGATTCGTTTGTTGTTGAGCATGGTCTGTGTACCATTTCTTTGTGCGATGCTGTTTCTGTTTCTACCCCTGGTGGTGTTAGCCTGTTCTCCCAGGAGATTTTGTTGGATGGCGTGTTGCATTTTGGCGAGCATGTATTGGTGGCGAGCTTGATCCGTTTGATGTTGTGGGACTTCGATTGTATAGTTGGGATGGACGTGTTGTCCAAGTATAGGGCCTCCGTGGACTGTTTCCATGGGATTGTGCGCTTTAGGCCTATGTCTGGCGAGAAGTGGGACTTCTACGGCCAGGATTCTCTATCGAAGATCCCGTTGGTCTCAGTGATGGAGATGTTCAGCTTGTTGTCCTTAGGGAATGCTGGTTTCCTGATTTACGCTTTGGATGCGTCTTCTTCTTCCCGTGTGCAGCTTAGTGACGTTCCCGTGGTGCGGTACTTTCCCGATGTGTTTCCGGAGGAGATTCCTGGTTTTCCTCCGAGGCGAGAGATAGACTTCAGCATAGAGCTGGTGCCTGGCACAACTCCAATTTCTCGTGCCCCGTATCGTTTGGCGCCTGCGGAGTTGAGAGAGCTCAAGGTTAGATGATTTGCTGGAGAAAGGTTTTATCCGACCTAGTATGTCACCGTGGGGAGCGCCCATTTTGTTTGTGAAGAAGAAGGATGGCTCGATGCGGATGTGCATTGATTTTTGCCCGCTGAACAAAGCCACTGTCAAGAACAAGTACCCGTTACCGAGAATCGATGATCTGTTTGATCAGTTGCAAGGTTCTACGGTATATTCGAAGATTGATCTGTGATCAGGGTACCATCAGCTGAGAGTGAGAGACCAAGATGTTGCAAAGACTGCGTTTCGTACAAGGTACGGACATTTCGAGTTTCTGGTGATGCCATTTGGTTTGACCAACGCGCCTGCAGTCTTCATGGATCTGTTGAACCGAGTTTTTAGAGAGTTCATAGATCAGTTTGTGATTGTTTTCATTGACGACATCTTGGTGTACTCGAAGACTCCGAGGGAGCACAAGGAGCCCTTGGAAATTGTCCTGCAGTGGTTGAGAGAACAACAATTGTATGCTAAGTTTTCCAAGTGCGAGTTCTGTTTGGATCGCGTCGTATTATTGGGACATGTGATTTCAGCCGAGGGGATTTCGGTGGATCCCAGTAAGGTTGATGCTGTTCTGAACTGGGAGCGTCCCAGGAATGTTTCCGAGATTCGCAGCTTCTTGGGTCAGGCTGGCTATTACCGCCGTTTCATCTAAGGATTTTCCAGCATAGCCAAGCCAATGACTCAACTGACGCAGAAGGATAAGAGGTTTATTTGGACGGAGCAGTGTGAGAATGTGTTTCCAACTGCTCAAGGAAAAGTTGACTACTGCGCCTGTGTTGGCTCTGCCGTCCGGTTCAGGTGGTTTCATTGTTTGTTCTGACGCTTCGCTAAATGGATTGGGCTGTGTTTGATGCAGAATGGTCGAGTCATTGCGTATACCTCGCGGCAGTTGAAACCGCACGAGACTCGTTATCCAGTCCATGATTTGGAGCTTGCAGCGGTGGTTTTTGCGCTGAATATCTGGCTTCATTACCTGTATGGCGAGCAGTTTGTGGTGTATTCGGACCACAAGAGTTTGCAGTATTTGTTTTCGTAGCCTGACTTGAACATGAGACAACGTCGTTGGATGGAGCTGCTAAAGGACTTTGATTGTGAGATCAAGTACCAGCCTGGGAAGTCGAACGTAGTGGCCGATTCTTTGAGCAGAAAGGCTAGTGAGATGCTTGCGTCGTTGTACATCTCTAAGGATCAGGAGCATCTTAACACTACGGGTTGGAGATTCTACCCGGCTGAGGATTGTGTTGTGGTTTCTTCGTTCCAAGTGGAGCCACAAATTGTTTCTAGTATTCGAGCAGCTCAGAGGACTGATCCGTCTATCCACGAGTTAAAGTTGAAGGTAAGTGCTTGCAAACTTGAGGATTATTCTATCTCTTCCGATGGTTGTTTGCGTTTTCGGGGCAGGTTGGTTGTGCCCAATTTGATTGATTTGAAGGAGGAGATCCTTCGAGAAGCGCACTGTAGCAGACACAGTGTTCATCCTAGTGCACGGAAGATGTACCATGCATTGAAGCCGCACTTTTGGTGGTCTGGCCTGAAGAGCGACGTTGCTGGTTTTGTCGCCCGTTTTTTGAACTATCAGATGGTTAAGGCCGAGAGGATGAGACCCGGTGGTCTGTTGCAGAGTTTGGAAGTGCCCCAATGGAATTGGGAGCACATAGCTATGGATTTCGTGACGCATCTGCGTCGTTCTAGCAGAGGATGCGATGCGATTTGGATGGTTATAGACCGACTGTCGAAGTCTGCACATTTTATTCCCTATGGGATGACCTTCTCGTTGAAGAAGATGGCGAAGCTGTACGTGGATTTTGTGGTTAGACTTCACGGTGTGCCTGTTTCGATTATTTCCGACCGAGATCCACGGTTTATGATGGTCCCCGAAAATAGGATCACTAAGCAAATAGGAGTTCAGAACGGGGGGGTTGAATGAACTCCTTTGATTTTTCTATTTCAAAGTTCTTTTTAAAATGTTTGGTTCTCAGTTATAAGCAAACTTCTCAGCCAACAAAATATGTGCGGAAATAGGCCGATTGGTTTCTGAACAATGAACTAAGCGCAACACAAAATAAATGCGTAAATAAGAGATTGAGTCGAGAGTTTGTTTCTAGAAGTTCGGATATAAATATCCTACTTCTCCCCTTCTTCCTCCTCGGAAGGTAGCACTAAAAGACTTTGATGCGTGTAGCCTTTCTACAAACACCCGCTCCCGTAACCCGCAGCTACGAGAACTCCTAGCGCTTTACAACACAACTTGACGCAGACTTCGCTGCTGGTTTACAATGTTTTGAACGTTTTACGAACTTCTTAAAAGACAGTTCGTTTACAGACTCTATCAAATATATCAATGAGAACACGAAGCTAGAGACTGTAAATATCTTCTGGTATCAACAAAAGAATAACCAGAAGATTGACTCGAATGTTTATCTAATGAAGATCAAAACGAAATGTTCTTCGAGTCTTGAGCTTTTTGAATATCAACGAAGTGAAAGCTCTGTTTCAATTTTGGCAGCGTTACAGCAAAAGATAGAATAGCGAAAATTGGTTCTTCAATCACCGCTGCTGATATTTATAGGCTTCGACTGCAACGGTAACATTAATTCTTCAAAGGAAATAAATCCCGTTTGAATTACTGCCAAAATAGTACACCGTAATCTCTGCTCCACTGCAAGGTCAAACGCTCATCCACAGAGCCAATTTGTCTTCTTTCCATTTTTGTGCAAGCATAGAGAAACGGCCACTGTACACTGTACTATTCACCCAAAATAGTACCTACCTTGTTTCCTTCATTCCAGGCAACTGTACGATCCAATAAATCTTTTCCATATAAGCAAACGATCGTATATCAAATACTTTGAGCTTGCGCCCGAAATTACTTTGGAAATCAGCACTTACATCCATCGTCGTTGTCATGAACTTCGACTGGAAAAACGCTTGGAAGAATTCATCTGCTGATATGCATACGCGTTTTTCCATCTGCTGATTCCTTTAGCAAAACCGATGTCGTGTCAACTTATTCAAGTGACGCCGTTTTGCTATCTTCGAAATACATCTGCTGGTAAGCACCAAGAAGAGCATCTGCTGGTTTGTCAAAAGAACGCTTCTGCTGAATCAGACAAAACGCAGTCGTTCCAACTAAACCAAACGCTGTCGTTGCAACTTAATCAAACGCTGTCGTTGCAACTCCAACAAATAGACTTAACCAACTGCTGATCCATTCAACAAAGTATCTGCTGAACACTTCTTCTGCTGATATGAAACAGTGCACTCCACGACGTCGTTCCAACTTGTCAAAACGCTGTCGTTTACACTTCTTAGCAAAAACACGCTGAAGACTGCTGAATCAGACAAAACGCAGTCGTTCCAACTAAACCAAACGCTGTCGTTGCAACTTAATCAAACGCTGTCGTTGCAACTCCAACAAATAGACTTAACCAACTGCTGATCCATTCAACAAAGTATCTGCTGAACACTTCTTCTGCTGATATGAAACAGTGCACTCCACGACGTCGTTCCAACTTGTCAAAACGCTGTCGTTTACACTTCTTAGCAAAAACACGCTGAAGAACTCAAAACGATACTCGCTGGTCGAGACAACATCTTCTGCTGAACGCACTTGAAGAATCTATCTGCTGAACTACTCAACCTGTCCAACTGCTGAAATCATATCGTCTGCTGAAATCTCACGAAAGCTCCAACTGCTGAACTTACCACTTGAAAACCTCAACTGCTGAAATCTTCACGAATAACTGCTGTAGCTCTTCAAGAAGGTATCTGCTGAACTGTAACTGTGCATACCAACGACGTCGTTCCACCTTATCAAGACGCCGTCGTTTAGCACTCCTCCAACTAATCAACTGCTGATCTCTTCATGAAAACTCCAACTGATAAAATAGCACTTGTTGAATGCGACAACTGATCGATCAATCCATTTTGTCTTTTTGTGATCACCAAAACTTAATAAATATTGTTCTAACAATTTCCCCCTTTTTGGTGATGACAAAGTCTCTGCGCACAAAAATCAACAGCCTCCAAGCATACATCTGCCCACCGCTTCCTCAACAGTTTGAAAAATACACTCATAGTAGGTAGAGTGTCATCGTACTGCTTCTGAAGAGGAACCTCAGTAGACACCTCTTTCCTGGGGATTTTCACCCACATGTCAGCACACTGCTCCACAGCCCATGCTCCATCCACCATAAGCATTCTCCTGATCCAGCACAACGATCGAGTGTTTGAATTTGATCTGGCAATAACAGCTCCTCGATCGCGTGGACTCCCCTCAAACACCGAAGAGCAACAAGGCTTAGTCCATGTAAGACCAAGAGTGCGTGCTTCCTTTGCTAATTCCTCTAATAAAGAAAGATGGAGGGCCGAGAGAAGCTCAATAACCTGAATATCCACAGCCGTAGAACCTTGGCCTGGAGCAAAATTAGCCCGCCATGCTTCCAAAAATGTCAACACCAAAACTGTTCTATATTTCAGCAGAATATAAAACTTCCGTTGAATAGCTTCCTGAGGAGACTCAGTTTCTCCCCAAGACAAAACCTGTTCCTCCTTTCTGTACATCTCTTCAATATTTATTGAAGCCAACTTCTTCAGACTAAAAGAATTAAAGAATGTTGCGACTTCATCAATAAATGTTGCTCGCAAACTCACCAATAAATCAATGTCGGCACAAATTAAAGAATAGTGCTCCTTTGCGGGATTGCCCTTAACAGGGTCTTTCTCCACCAAAATTTCTTTCCCTTTATCTCCAGTAGGGATGCAAGGAAGACTCTTCAGAAACCAGGACTTCTCAGTTACGCCTGGAATCTTGATCATTTGGCCCATTGTAATCTTTGTAACTTCCATGCATGTGGAGGGCAGAGGAATATCAACTGGAATTGTCAATAGTATATCATCCAGTGACATTTGCTCATCAGCACTAAGCGTTTCCACTGCAGAGATTGGGGCTACAACTTCCTCTACCTGCTGAACTTCATCAGCAGGAGCAACATCCTCAGTTGCTATCTCATCATCCTCAGTGTCACTCGCCGTGACCACTGGACGCTCTGCCTCCCACTGCTTAACAATATCATCATAAGGCAGATCAAACCAATTCTTCTCAGAAACTGTTGGTTCAGCGGTATCAGCAGGTGCATCAGTAGCTCGCGTTTCTTCGAGCACCTGCTGAATGATCAAATCTACCGCATCAGCAGATGAGCACCTGGGCTCCTCAACATCCAACGGCTCCACCACTTGCTGAATGGGAACAGCCTCTTCTGCCACGGCCACCATCTCCAAGGAAGAAATAGAAGAAATAGATTTCTTCTTGGAAGTCCTCTTTTTCTTGGGTACTGCTGCTTCAATATCAGCAGCAGTTCTCTTCTTTGAAACAGCCTTCTTCGCCGCTGCCCCTGTGACCTCCTCAGCACCATCCCTAACATTTATGGAAACAAAACGAAGCACTGTCTTCTTAGAAAGAATCTTTGAGGCTGGAAACGCAGAAGACTCACCCAACTCCAAAGCAGGAAAGGTCGCCAACAACAAACTGATCTGAATCGCAAACCCTTTGGCTTGCTTCGACTTTGCAGAAAACATCTTCTTCAGAACACCAAACAAAAACTTTGCCCAGTTCATCTTCACACCACAAACCACCGCCGTCATTAAGGAAAACTTCTCAACAGTGATTGCGTTGAAGGACCCAGCCTTCACAGAAATTGCTTTCGCCACAATATCGCAGAGAAGGCGATAGGGCATCTTCATCTGATTTTTCCTGCCCGATAAATTGATCGGCTCCCCAGACAACGACACTATGCTCTTCGCATCAAAGACTGCATCCTTTGGCATCTCAGATAAATCCCCCAATCCATCTACTGGCAACTCAAACGACTCTGCAAAAAGCTTCTCAGAAATCTCCACTATCTGACCACCAACAGTACTGAAAACCACCCCATTGCGAACCGATGCATTTTCAAAGAAATCAACCAACGCATCTTCATACACTACGGCAGGGCAGCCCAGAAAACCTCTAAGGCCGGAGGCCACAAGAGCTTCAAACATTGATACCATGCCGGGGTCATCCATGCCAAGAACTGATTCGAAATCCACGTGTTGAGCATTTGAGTAGAGTGAGGAAGCCATGTCGATTGTAGATCGTCGAAGAAAATGCCTGTAAAAACTTTGCAAGGAAGAGAGAGCACAAAGAGATATGCAAGAGATAGCAAATATGTAGCGTAAAAGAGATAAACTGTTTGCGCGTAGAATATAAGGAATACGAAAAGCTTTTGAAGAGAGAGAATGTTGATGTGACGGTTTGCATGGAAAGACACGTGTCAACCATCCGTTAGCGCGTACTGTTTTGAAAAAGATTTGAAAATTTTCAAAAACTTTTGATCGTACGGTGAAAATCATTTTCCAAAATTTTAATAAAATAAAGCACAAAACTAAGTAACTTCGCGCCAAAGGTTTAATAGTCACATCTGCTGATACAGTAAGTGTAAAAACACTACTGCTGATTTTGATATTGCGCTGAGGGTGGCAAGTGCTGATATCTCATAAGCACCAGCAGTATACACGCAACTGCTGATTATTTCCAGCAGTAACATGTTCTGCTGACGTCATGCTTTTTAAATCAGCACCTGATTCCCCCTACGACTAATACACTCCAAACGCATGAAAAGCTTATTTCAGCAGGTAGGCTAGTCGTTCCCCCTGAACAACAAACCTGCTGCTGATTTAAGCTATGGCTTATCAACCTGTAAAAGCGTTAGTGCACAAACAATTTAAGGCAACTCAAGAAGACCTAAAGAGTTTCTAAAATAAGAAAACTTAGCGTCCGGCAGAGGCTTTGTGAAAATATCAGCTACTTGCTGTTCAGTTGACACATACTCCAGCCGAACGTTCTTCTTTAGCACGTGGTCTCTAATGAAGTGATGCCTTATGTCGATGTGCTTGGTTCGTGAATGCAGCACAGGGTTCTGAGTGATGGCAATCGCACTTGTGTTGTCACAGAGAATAGGAGCTTCAGAAGCATCAATGCCAGCAGAGGCTTTGTGAAAATATCAGCTACTTGCTGTTCAGTTGACACATACTCCAGCCGAACGTTCTTCTTTAGCACGTGGTCTCTAATGAAGTGATGCCTTATGTCGATGTGCTTGGTTCGTGAATGCAGCACAGGGTTCTGAGTGATGGCAATCGCACTTGTGTTGTCACAGAGAATAGGCGCTTCAGAAGCATCAATGCCATAATCCTTCAGTTGGTGTTGAATCCACAGGATTTGTGCGCAACAACTACCAGCAGCAAGATACTCTGCTTCAGCAGTTGATGTAGCAATTGATGTTTGCTTCTTACTGAACCACGAGATCAATCGATCCCCTAAGAATTGACATGTACCACTCGTGCTCTTGCGATCAATCCTGCAACCTGCGTAATCTGCATCACTATACCCAATTAAATTAAAGCCTGAGTCTTTGGGATACCAAAGACCCACGTTGGAAGTACCCTTTAAATATTTAAGGATTCGCTTGACAGCAATATAATGTGATTGCTTTGGCTCTGCTTGGAATCTAGCACACATACAGACAGAA
>KV002474.1:116103-133739 GCA_001598015.1 Dorcoceras hygrometricum
ACTCGCGGCGGCAGTGCGCGCACCATCGCGCGAAGCAGCGCGCCTCTGCGGCGCATCAGCGCTCGATAGCGTCCGGCCAGCATCGTGCAACGTCTCGGGAGGAGCAGCCAGCCATCGGCGTGCGACGTTGGCTACCAAGCGCGACGATCGCGCGGGCAGCGAGGATCATCGCTCGCCACGAGCGGCACGCGGCCTGCCCATGCCATCACGCAACCAGTGCGCGGGGCAGTGCACGTCTCTCGGCCGGCGCGCAACCTCAAGCTACACCATGCGCGCCACTTCGCGCACACAGGCACGCTCTCATGCGCGTCGCGAGGAGGGGGCGCCGCCATGCGCGGCGGCGCTGATGCCGGAGTCAAAAATTTTTTATTCGATTCTGAAAAATTCGGATTAGATACAATTCAGGCAATATCGTATTGATCAGATCCGAAAACCTGGCTCTGATACCACTGTTGGGATCCGGATCACGCCTCCCGGAGAGGCAGCGGAAGAACAAAGTTAATGCCGGGAGACGATCAATACGATGAAACATACACAATTCTATGACATTCATAGGGCGTTTCAGATTGCTACCTTGCTGGCAACTCGTGCCTGGATCCGACCGGTTTCGTAAAGAAAACGACACTTCACGGTAGGCGGCGGTAGATATCGTCAATCAGGTCCACGACCGGATGCGAGATTCCTTCGTCAGCCTGCACTAGAAGGCCTGACGAGATCTGCACGGACGGATTCTCCTCGTCAAGATTGGTCGGAAACAATTTTCCGACGAGCGGCGGCGAGCGACGGCGGCGGCGCGGCGTGAGGTTGAAGAGGAGAGGGGGCGGCGGTTATGATGCTAGGTTTAGGGTTAGGAGTCTAATGATCAATTGTTGTTTTTAAGTCTAGGCTTAAGTCTACCTTAAGTAGAATCAAGGATGGACTTGGACCGGCCCAACGGGCCCAGGTCCAACGGATGAACATTCAGTTCATCCCCATCACCGAGATTTCATTATAACTCAGATCGCCGATCAGATCGGACCGATCGACTCAGTTTCCAAAACTGAATACTATGATCTGAAAAACCATTTTTCAGAACCCCAGTGCAAAATGACCGTTTTGCCCCTCAACATCGGCAAATCACGATTTGACCTCTGTTGACTTTTAGGAAGTCGCACTCCACATAATCCTCTTCGTATGCTCAACACGTTGAGCTGAGTATCCGTGTGGGAATCTCGAATCCAGTACTTGTGCGACCCTCAATGGTTCAGGGATACAGCTAGCCGTGGGCCCACAACCATTGTGGCTCCGGAATCACAATTCCGGAACTGCCCAACGGATCATGGTAATAGCGTCTAGCAACATCGCCCCATGATCCCCTAGGTATCACTGATAGTGCCTGCAAGAACCAGTTGGTCGTGGTTAGCGTACAGTACGGTCCTTTCATCCATATACCCCGATCAGATCAACGATCATTGGTAAATCGAGAGTCGCTATAGATCCGATAGCTATGCATACATCTTGGAGATCAAATAGTGACATCGCGAGTTTAACTATGTAAACACATTTACCTAAAACACTTCTAGTACTCTGGCCAGAGATTTATACACTATTATCCCCTCAGATAGCATAGGATATCCACGCATGTCTGCGAGCGGTGAATCCTCGACAACGATGCATAGACTCCTACATGCATCGGGGTCTCACCCAATATGTTCCCTACCAATGAAACATGGTACTTCGCATTGCAGATACTAGTCTCGAACTCGGGCGGCCTTATCCTCATTTTGACGGCCCAATCGACTAGGAACATGTTCAGAATACACAGTGACTATTAGATGTGTTTCATGATAGCCGTCATACACACTATCACATCTAACATACACTTTAGTGTATTCTAGGTCTTTACTCAACACAGTTGTAAATCATCATACACACAATGAAAGTAAAGAATGCCATATAAGTAAATGCGAATATCATATATAAAGATTGTTTCATACAAGAGTCTATAAGCCCACACGCTACAAGTTGGCTAGTTGGGAATCTACTCTAACACATGTGGCCTGGTTTACCACAAGTGTAACATACATTTTGCCCCTGAAGACACTGTCCCTTATGATTCTTCTTGCAATTAGGACATGACTGCCTATTCCCCATATTTGGAACATCAGAAATTGGTTGTGAAGCAATTGGTCCCTTTCCCTGCGACCCTTGCTGATTATTGTTCTGTTTCTTGAATTTCCTTTTATCGTTTTGCTGGAACGCTTGCCTCTTCAATTGCCTCTCATCATCGATTGCTTTCCAATCTTGTTCTGCTCGCAAAGCTTTATTAACAGCTGCTCTATAATCTATAGGCTCTGTCAACCTAACATCATGCTTAATCATGGGTTTCAACCCATTGATGAAATGACGAAGCTTAGCATCTGCATTTCTCCCAATCAATGGAACAAAATAACATCCCCTCTCGAACTTGCGGATATAATCCCGCATCGCCATTCCTTCTTGCTTGAGAGTTAGAAATTCACTCTGCAATTGCTCTTGAACATCAACTGTAAATATTGCTCAAAGAAGACTCTCTTAAATTCTTCCCAGGTAAGAATTTCCAAGTCCACAGTTAACTTAGCTCCTTCCCACCACATCATTGCATCGCCCCTGAGCATATAAATTGCGCACCGGGGTCTCTCTAGTTCCATCAAATGCAAATAATCGAATATTGCTTCCATAGATTTGATCCAGCTTTCTGCCACCAGGGGATCGGTAGTGCCAAAAAATTCTTGAGGTCTCTGCCTCCTAAACTTCTCTTGAGGATCTTCTCTACTAATAATTATACTCGATTAATGACCATTCCCATTGGAGGTTTGATCAACTAATCGTTCTAGCAGTTGTGACATACTATTGAGGACTGTATTAATGCCTTCTGACTCATTATCTTCTTCGGCAAAATTCCTTCTTCCTCTACCTCGTCCTGACATATCTGTAAAGGGTAGTCCCAAATCCACCACAATTCTATATGAGAGATTACTTTATGCTAGAACATGAATTAAAACTCACAATTTAGAAGTGGCTGGAGAGATCTGCTCAGACTGGAAGTGTGTTTATCTCAAGGACCATTGCTCTGATACCAACTGTAACGACCCGTACTTTTCTTAGCGGAATTTAAAAGTTTTGGGGTTCAATGGAAAGTCATAAAAATTTTCAAACATCGAAATAATGGATTGAATGAGGAATCCGAATCTATTCTTTCTGTCTCAATCGAAGAAGTATTGAAGGAGTAAAGGGTGAAATCTGTTTTAAATGAACAGTAGAAATCTATAGATGTATCTCAACGAAGAAGAAATAAACAGATCTCTGTTGGTCAACCAGATGTCAACGCAACCATTACATGACGTCACCAGATCTTACCCAACTAAACGAAGAAAGAAATGAATAGTAGGTATCTGTCAACAGATATCGCTCTCTAACCGTATTAAATGAAACGATGTCGTTGAAGTAGGGAAACAGACATCATGACGTAAGACTATCTGTCAACAGTTTGCAACTTAAAGAAAATAGACATGATGACGTAAGCAAAAGACACCATGACGTAATACTATCTGTCAACAGTTTGCAACTGATGAACCTGAAGAACAATGGTTTCCCTCGTCTGAAGAAATTCAAACTATCTCACGAAATTTCTGGAAATGAATCGAATAAGCTACTTGTGAGCTACTTCGATGAAGAAATCATTGGAAAACTCAAGAATTCAATGGACGAACATCATCAAATCATTTTCTAAAACATCATTGGATCAAAATTACAGTAAACGTAACTTTTGTAAAACAGAGCATGAACTTTCTGGTGTTTCTTTGAAGAACAGCCTTAGCTATCTACCTTTTCTTTAAAACGTACATAATCATAAGAAAACAGAATTGAATATATGCTTTCTATTGAGTGAGCAAGAAACAGAGTTTACTTGCCTTAAATCTTTAACACAACAACAGCAGCAAATCTAGCAAACTTCTACGCACCGCCTGTTTCTTTAAAATACTTTGAAAGGATTTTGTTCGACTTCTTCCAAGAGACCGCTTCTAAATGATTTAATTTGAAAATAATGATGCATGAAGCAGCTTAACATCCTATTTATATGCTTTAAAATGTCTAATGAAGGAAGACACGTTTAATCAATATGCCAAATTCCAATAAAGCGTGCTCTGTTTTTAAAATAAAGAGATGCACATTGAAACCGAAAAATTTTAGTTAAAACAAAGATTCAATTGGCTTGTAGAAATTAACTAGACATCTGATATTATTGCATTCTAAACATCTGTCTATCAACCCATAATAAAATGAAGGCTGAACATTGCATAAGACATGAATTCTATACGCACATTACATGAAATCTGGATGTACGTAATATGAAATCTGAATTTAGCTTTTAAAAGAAAGTTTTGGGGTTCAAATGAAAGTCGTAAAAAATTTCAAACATTGAAATAATGGATAGTCACTAACTCTCTAGACTAAAGTGAAAATAATATTCCAATTCACGATGTGAATAAGAATCAGATGTTATAATGGAAAGGCGCGGAAACGAGAAATCTGAAAATCATGCAACAAAATGGATATATTACTTCAAGGTGAAGTCTGGACAGATCTTTTCTTCACAATAAATAACTAGAAATCTGGTCTAATACATACAACAGAAAAAAGGGTTTTGTACAATACTATGTAACCAAAAAAGAAACCATGAAATCTGGAACAGAAAGAAAAAACGCTGAAGTCTGGTGTCCATGATAAACACTTCCTTCCCTTCTGTTCATTTCCCTCCAGCTCCTAACTGTTCATTATCTGCACTCAATGAAAACTAATGAGCCAAAGACTCAGCAGGTAAAGTCTGGGAATAACGAAAGAAAATCATACAATCGTTTAAAAGCTGATACATACTGGAGTCTGAACTTTGAATACGCTCAAGAATAAACAAGCGTAAAACATAACCGTGAAATCTGAAGGTAAATGAAAACATAAATCATAACTCAATTCTGAAAACATTTTCTTTAAACATTCCTTAGAGCAGTGATTAAAATCACACTTGTGCTCTTCATTCATTTACTGAAAATTATGACAACACTTTAAACATTTGGTCCATTTCGTTTGATCAAACTCCTGATATCAGTCTTAGCACTATTGCTCATTTTTGAAGGGGTATACAGTCCGTCGACCGTAATCCTGATCCTTCCTTGGGACCCTTTTTGTTGTCATAACTTAAAACATTTCTTAAAACATTCTGCTCTTTCTTTCTTTCGTGAAATCTATTTTCTTTCTCTTAAATGTTTACTGGTTTTCTTTTATCTAATGATGTTCTGGAACTGTAAAGGATTTCTCTCTAAAGCTTGCGAAAATGAAAACTGAACAAAGATACTACTTGAATCTGTCAATTGAATCGAATAAATCTTTGAAATTATTCGGAATTGAATGACGAATCCGAATATATGCTTTCTGTCTCAATTGAAGAAGTATTGAAGAAGAAAAGGATGAAATCTGTTTTAAATGAACAGTAGAAATCTATAGATGTATCTCAACGAAGAAGAAATAAAACAGATCTCTGTTGGTCAACCAGATGTCAACGCAACACCGAACAATTTTAGTTAAAACAAAGATTCAATTGGCTTGTAGAAATTAACTAGACATCTGATATTATTGCATTCTAAACATCTGTCTATCAACCCATAATAAAATGAAGGCTGAACATTGCATAAGACATGAATTCTATACGCACATTACATGAAATCTGGATGTACGTAATATGAAATCTGAATTTAGCTTTTAAAGAAAGAAAGCTAAGTGGCATACACATGAAATGCGAAACTCGATCAATTCAAGGATCAAAATAAAATAGCATTGTAATCCCTCAAATCTCATAATTTACTAATTGTGGACTTCAAAAAGATCTGGTCGTTACATAAACTTCCTTGTTTGAGGGTCAAAAATTCCCTCTTCAATTCAGACCTCTTTCCAGCCGTGAAGTATTGCTCAAAGAATACTTGTTTGAAATCTGTCCAAGTAAGATTCAACAAATCCACAGACAATTTGACTCCTTCCCATCAAATCATCGCATCCATATATAGCGCATCTAGGCCTATCTAAATCAGACATTTGAAGGTACTCAAAAATAAACTCCATGGATTTGATCCAGCTTTCGGCAACTAGTGGATCAGTAGTACCACTGAATTCCTTGGGTCTCTGTCGTCTGAACTTCTCTTGGGGATCATCATTGCTTGGTCCCCTGCTGCTGCTTGATTGGCCATTTCCTCTATTTTCTTGTTCTACTAGCAGCCTTAACAGTTGTGTGATATTAGCATTATTATCACTATCAGTTTCTTCTAGTGGAATACTTCGTCTAGTTCTTCCTCTTCATGACATCTTATATTCTATAGCCCGTAATCCACCACATACATATATCAGAACATGCTAAATAATTTAAAGACAATGCTCTGAAAATAAACTCACAACTTAGAGGAACGGACGATGAAATTTGATCCAGCTGATGGTGCGTGTGTTTATCTCAGGAACGTTGCTCTGATACCATGTTGTGACGCCCGAACCCACGGGAATCACGAATTGGGGAAAATAAAAATTTTCGAATAAAAAGAAGGGCTGAAAGACAATTTGTACAAACACACACCGCCCAGAAGCTGATTCAAGTTTCATCTTCTATTCGCTCTCCAGCTGTCGCACCTGCACCATTTTAAAAGCTAATGAGCCTAGGGGCTCAGCAAGTAAAACCAGAATAATAATAAGTTCAAATACGCAGGTGGACATCTGATCAATACATAAGTTAAAGGAACATCAATGAGCAATATCATTTTCTTTCGTAAATATTTCATAAACATTCATTCTTTCTTTCATAAACTTGGAGACAGGGGATAATAGCCCAAATCTCAACATCATTATCATTTTTCCTTAGATTTATGGCTCAGAAGCTCTCCTTAGGTCCGTGTTGCACCTGATCAAGTGACTACTGATATCAGCCTTAGCCTTTGGCTTCTTTGCGTTAGGGCAACCGACATATAGACGACTGCTCACCCTTCTCTTTATGGGAGGGAAACTGATAGCTGCTTACCTCACCCATTATGACCGTCTGTTATCTTTGCCATAAATATTAAAATAAACTTTTGTTCCTTTAACATCCTTCTCTTTAAACTTTCCTTCTTAAAATCCTCGGGTTCCATCATTTAAAACTTTTGCTTCCACTTTTAAAATTTTACTGAGTATCGAATTCAGCTTTTGGAAACATATCATTGACATGAAACAAGTCGTAAGATAAACCAGTCGCAATGAATAGGAACCAGTCGCAAGACAGGAACCAGTTGCAAGAAAATGGAACAGTACTATGAAACAAAACAGATTTCTACTGTTCACGGGTATTGCTAAAAGAAACCAGCTGCAAGGTCTTTTTACTAAAAACAAACGTATTAAATGAAACGATGTCGTTGAAGTAGGAAACAGACATAATGACGTAAGAATATCTGCTAATATGAACAGTAACTATCTGTTGACAGCTACAACTTAAGGAAACGACGTCGTTAGTTTGAACCAGTCGTAACAATAATCGCTAACAACGCGACTTGGGAATAAGTGTAAAATGATGTCGTTGCTTTAAGAAGCTGACGTAAGAAAGTCTGATAATAAGAATAAACAGACGTAAGAATATCTGTTATCAGACATGACCACGAATAAATGAAACGATGTCGTTAGCTCATCAACCAGCCGCAAGAAAATCGCTAACATACGTGAAACCAGACGCAAGGAATAGTACCAGTCGCAATGAATAGTGCAACTGCTGGAATTTTGAAAACAACGTAGCTGCTGAAATTTGACTTGATATTTGTAACATCAAAACAACAACTATGCTAGAAGCTGTTGCTATCAAACCAGACTTTATACTGATTCAAAGCAACTACCGATTACATAGCTATCACATTCTGATATTACGACTACTGAAAGGAAGAACATTCATAAACATTCTTGGATTAAACTCGAATCCTCAGTACTTTTAAAACATCATAAACTTTCTGGAAAACATTTGGAAGCATCAAAACATTATTTTCGAACCCATCTTTCTTTCCTTTTCATGTATAAATCTTTTTAAACATGAACTTTAAACATACTGTAACATATAGGCAAGAAGACTCAGAAAACATCAATATATGCTTTAAATGGTGAGTCAAGAATCAGCTTTTACTTGCCTTAAACGAAGCTTTGCAACAGCAACCGATTCCTGCAGAAATCTTCTCCTTTAAGAAACGCACGAACTTCTCTGGAAAATATTTTGAAGAACACTAATGATTTTCTTTGCAAATGAAAAGGATCTTGCTTTCAAAACAGGTTTTTATATGAAAGGGATTAGTGGCATGATACTTGTGAAATTAAGCATGACACACTTATAAAATTTAGTAAAATTCCCTTCCTCTCATTTTAATTTGTAAAACACCAAACCTTTTTCAAAACAAATCATTTGTCCTCCTTAAAGATATTTTCAATCCCTTTAACAACTTCTCGTGCATCACCTTTGGGGTCATCCACTGGAACCAGCTGCGTCACATCTATTTTTCTAAAATCACTGAAATCAGACAATGCATAACATTTCAACATGCAATTTTAAATCTATAAAATGAACAAAATGCATAATGTGGTCCTATGGATTTTGGGGCGTTACAACTTCTTCCTTTTCAGGAAGGTTTCACTAGAAGATTTGATGCGTGCAGGCCTTCTACAAACACCCGATCACCGAGCCTCGCTCAAGGTGAACTCCTAGCAACTCCACAAACAACCACCCAGACGCAGCTGCTGGTTTTACAACACTTAGAATGATAAGTTTTTCAAACGGCTTTTAGACAGCGCGTTTGTTACAGACTCAAAAATGAATACAATGAAGGAATACGAATCTATTGAGTGCTGTAGATTCTCTGGTTTCTAAACAACGAAACTCGATTCAAAAGATTGAACCAGAGAATAAACTCGAAGGTAAATCTATGAAGGCTTGTTTGAATGTTCTTCGAGTTGTGAGCTTTTTGAGAATAACTTCAAATTGCAATGCGCTCAGAAAATTGGCAGAGTGACGGTAAGTAACAATAGCGGAGGTGTGTTATTCAATTCAAACTTCTGCTATTTATAGTCTTCGTTCACAACGGTCGATTAACATTGTAAAGGAAAATAAAACCCCTTCTTGAAATCTGATAATCTGTAACCGTATATCCTGATCCACCAAATGGTAAATTGCACATCGTCAGAACCAGATTTTCGTTTTCCATATTTGTGCAATCACCGTATAACGTCCTCTGTAATTGTACTATTTACCCAAAATAGTACCGATCTTGTCTTCCTTAATTCCAGGCAATTGTACGCTTCTGTTGTGGCCATCGATCTTTTCCAATATGAGTATATGATCGAATTTGAATGCCTTCATTGTTTGTACACCAGATGATGACTTGAACATCTGAAAGTATGCACCAGCTTATAGCTTCAACTCCTGAAAGAGTGCACCAGCTGATCGCTTGATATATCTCCCTTTATGACGTAACGGCTGGTTACAACGCCTGAACACTTCATCACCTGATTTGTCCAACAGCTGAAATACCAACGGCTGATATACCAGTAGATGATTATATGCAAAACCCATCGGCTGAATGCTAGCGCTAATCCAATACGCTGTCGTTTCAACTTATCCAAACGCTATCGTTTTGACTTATCCAAACGCTGTCGTTTTGCAATCTTCAACGAAATGCACTAAAAATCAAAAACTTGCGTCTGAAACTAATACATCTGTTGATTACCAACCATCGGCTGGATTTATCCAAACGGCTGATTGAATACCAAATGCTATCGTAGAATTCCAACGACTGATCTAGTACCAAAAACTGATAACCTGTAATAATTCAACCTCTGAAATAATCCCGAATATCAACATCTGATATCTAGTATCTGAAAATCTCAACGCAACATCTGAATACTTCTACTTAACAACCATCAGCTGAAATCAACCCGACTGAAATATGCTTTGTTCTAAATACGTAGTTGATATCATCGTCTGTCTTTCCAGATCTTAGCTTAACTTCGGTACTTAGGTTATTTTGTTATCACCAAAACTTAATAAATTTTATCCTAACCATTTCCCCCTTTTTGGTGATGACAAAACTTAGCAGCCGAGATATATGAATTAGCAAAAATAAATTGCACAAGGACTGCTGAAATTAAAACTTTCAATACTGAAGAACTGTACATAATATTTGTACAAAAGAATCAACAACCATTCTATCCTAGCCAATCATCAAAAGATCTTCTGAACTGTCCACCACCACTGCTAGGATATCTTTTCTTGGAATGTCCTCTACTTCTACTACCACCACTGCCTCTGCCTCGACTTTCTCTGCTCAAGATACCACTAAATCTGTCCATAATATCTGTTGTTCTAGCACCACTACAACCACCTGTATTCCCACTTCCTCTGTTTTGATCATCAGGAGGTGTTTGAGGGCGGTTGCTACTCACTTCCCCCTTTTTGTCATTACCACCACGGTTGATATAAGCAATAAGTTCGCTCAGTTGGTCGGTAATGTGATTGAGGGTTTCCTGTGCCTGAGCACTAAATTCTAATAAATCATTGCGAGTAGCGGCCACCTGCTCATCCAAAGAAGTAACTTTGGCATTAAGGGCTCTAATTCCTTTCGAAAGTCCATCGAATCAGCAGTGACAGCAGCACTGTGAGCCAGAAAACCTTTTCTAAACTCATTGAAACGTAGGGTCTGGACATCATCGAGAGTGCGGCCATATTGTCGAACATTTTGAATCAACTTTCGAAGGTCTTCTCCTTGTTGTAGCAGAGCGTCCCGAAGGCCCTTGTCAAGTGTAGTGAGCCTGGATAAAACATCATTGTGAGACTCACCAATATGCCTGATATCCTCTGACTAAGCATAAAGACGCTGCCATAAAAGGGTTCTGAAATCATCAAGATAAGTAGAAAGATTTGTAGCGACAGTTGGTAGCGAAGGCTTATTAGAAGTTGCAGCATCTCCCAAAAGAATGTCATTGTCAATAAAGTTCATGGAAGAATCAGCTGTGGTGGTTGGAGAGGCTAATCGCTGATCGATGTCCATCTGGTTATCTTCATCCTCAACAACTGAGCTGAATGCTAACTGTACATTTTGACTGGCTGCTGAAACAAAAGAACTCTGTACATCTCGCAACGCTTCCTCTCAAAAACAATAGACAAAACAAAACTGCGAATGTCTGTGATACTTAACCCATTGAATAAGCTGTTCTGAACAAAAACTGTGCAAAACTGAGATAATCTGAGAGAAAGAATAGTCGGCTGTCGAGAGACAAAACAAGAAAACGGCTCAACAATCTCAAGAGATCGACATAAGTTAATTGAACCTACTGGAAGCAATTTCCCAGAAACAGAGAATTCACAAACCGCCAAACACACATCCTCCCATCTCTTTTTCAACAACTTGAAAAATGTACTAACTGCTGGAAAGAGTGTCTTCATAAGATAGTTGCCGCGGAACTTCATTATGTACAATCGGCTTAGGGATCTTCACCTAGTGATCACCGCATGTTTCAACAACACAAACTCCATCAACGATAATCATAGTTCTAATCCAGCACTTAGATGGAGTGTTGGTGTTGGTTCTGGCTATTACTGCACCGCGATCACGTGGGCGCCCTTCAAAAATCTTCGAGCAGCACGTCTTCTTCCACATAAGACCGTGTGCTTTCGTCTGTTCCTTCAATTCTTCCAACACAAATGAATGAATATCTGATAACCTATCAAAACTTGTAGATCAACGGCAGACGTACCATCAAGGGGCAAAATTTATTTTCCTGGCCTCCAAGAATTTTCTGATCAACAGTTCTCTGTACTTGTTAAAATGTACATCCTCCTGTTGAGGGCTACTCTTGTCGACTCTGTTTCTCCCCAAGATAAAACGAGTTCCTCCTTAGCAGAAATGTATTCCACTTTCAAACTGGCTAGCTTCTTAAAGCTAAACGAATTAAAGAATCTGTCAACATCATCTATAATCTTTTCCCGCAACTGTACAAGGCATTCAATGTCTACAAGAATCAACAAAATTTGTTCCTCCACCGGATTGCCCTTGAATGGGTCTTTCTCATGAAGAGACTTCTTCCCCTTTTCCTCCGGTTTGATCTTAGGAAGACTGGCCAGGTACCAGGTTCGTTCATCAACTCCAGGAATTTTGATGTCCTTCCCCAAATTAATCTTAGTTATTTCCACACCAGCAGAAGGCAAAGGAACGTCTACTGGAATTGTCATTAAGATATCTTCTATAGACGTCGCCTCATCTGCTGATATTTCATCAGCCTCTGTCTCTGTGTCCTCCACCGGCTCTTCCACAAAATAATCAGCTGCAGCATCTGCCCTGCTGACAGTCGCACCAGCAGTCTGTAACTGCTGATCTCCAATATCAATTGTCCAGTTGGTGGTGAAGATACCAATTGATAATTTGTGCTAGCAGCTGGTTCTTCAGGCGTTGGTCTTGAAACCAATGGATAAGCGCTTGCGACTGCTTGTGCAACGTATTTTGGAGCAACATTTGATTGAGTGTCGTCTGGTTGAACATTTGTCGCTACACCTCCAGCAGCTGGTACACTTGGGAAGATCTAACCCTGTATAGAATCATTGTTAGTTAAATCAATGACTACTGGGTTACCTGTCAGATCTTGTTGTGCATTAATGTTCGTTGTGTCCACTGCTGGTTGTTCTTCAGCTGAATATCTTTGTGGCATGTCGTCGTCTGATTCTTCAAGACTTGTGACTCCAGACGTGAACACAAATCATGTAGGCTTGCAGCTGAATTTGATTTGAAACTGGTTTCATCAAACACCACGTGTGCTGATTCCTCAACTGTCAAGCTTCGATTATTGAAAACACGATACGCTTTGCTTGCAGCTGAATATCCTAAGAAGATACCTGCATCAGATTTAGGTTCAAAGGCTGTTAGATGCTTCTTGCCATTATTATGAATGAAACATCTACACCCAAACACCCTGAAGTAAGAGATATCAGGTTTCTTGCTATGCCAGATCTCATATGGGGTTTTATCGTGCATCTTATTAATCATCGATCTGTTCTGAGTATAACAGGCTGTGTAAACTGCTTCTGCCCAGAATTTTTGTGAAATACCGGAATATGCAATCATAGATCTAGCAGCTTATTTTAAAGTGCGGTTTCTCCTTTCAGCTAACCCGTTTTGCTGAGCAGTTCTAGCTGCTGAGAGCTCATGCTTTATCCCTAAGTCTTTCAGATAAGAAGTTAATTTTGAATTTAAAAACTCAGTACCACGATCACTTCTTATTCGGTTGACTTAACAAGATCTGTCATTTTGTAAACGTTTTAAAAGGCGTATCAGCTGGTCGGCGGTTTTAGATTTTTCTTTTAAAAACAGCACCCAAGTATATTTTGTAAAATCATCAACGACTGCAAGGGTGTAATTCGTTCTCCCTAAGCTTGTTACGGAAATAGGACCAAAGAGATCCATATGCAAGAGCTCAAGGCAACGGGAAGAACGTTTTCCGCCTTTATTTTGAAAGTAGATTTAATTTGCTTACCCAGCTGACAGGTTGCACAGATCTTATCCTCAGAAAAATTGATTTTTGGCAGACCAGAAACCATATCATTTTGACTCAGCTTAGCGTGTAATTCGTTCTCCCTAAGCTTGTTACGGAAATAGGACCAAAGAGATCCATATGCAAGAGCTCAAGGCAACGGGAAGAACGTTTTCCGCCTTTATTTTTGAAAGTAGATTTAATTTGCTTACCCAGCTGACAGGTTGCACAGATCTTATCCTCAGAAAAATTGATTTTTGGCAGACCAGAAACCATATCATTTTGACTCAGCTTAGCAAGTGTTTTGAATGCAAGATGATTCATTCTTTGATGCCACAACCAGCTCTTGGAAGAACCAGCTGCAAGGCACAACTGCTCAGATTCCAGCCGAACTGACCAATATATTATGTAGGTATTCCCCGAACGTTTTTCTACCAATACGATCAGACCACTTGGACTCTGAACCGTGCATGTGTGTTGTTGAAACTGGACTATGTAACCTTTGTCACACATCTGACTAATGCTAATCAGGTTATAACGAAGGTTATTAACAACTAGGACGTCTGAGATAGAGATGTTACCGTGGATAAGCTTACCCTTACTCACAGTACCGTATGCGTTATCACCAAAGACTATCTTTGTGCCTTTGTGTGGAATGACGTCTGATAGCAGCTTTTGGTTTCCTGTCATGTGTCACGCACAGCCGCTATCCAGGTACCACAAGTTTGATACATCAGCTGTATCAGAGCTTAAACTGGGATAAGCTCAATTCTTTTGATCACACTTGAGTCTAGGCACAGTGTTGCGTGTTGCATGTGCTTGACTTATGTGACTACGTGCTGCATATTTTGTGTTATATGCTTTCTATGCTGTATATGTTCTGTTTTTCCTTATCCTGTTGAGTGTTTTAGATGCCACCTAGACGTCGTGGTAGAGGTAGGGGCAGTTCCAAGAATCAGGAGGACAGAACGAGGATCAGTATAGTGCTCCTAGTCGTACTCTTGAGAGTAGTGGAGAAGAGGAGGCTGAGGCTCCGCCGGCTCCGGTAGAGAGAATGGATGTCGTTATAGCTCGGTTTTAGAGGATGAATCCTCCTGTATCCAATGACGATGAGTCGAGTGAGGATGCGGATTCGTGGATCCATAGTGTCATACATCTTTTTGATCGGGCTCAGTATGACGACGATCTCCGGTTGAGGTTAGTGACCTTGTTGTTGAGGAAGGCCACAGAACGTTGGTGGCGAGGTGCGTCTAGTACCTTACTGGAGACTGGTGTTGGTATCACTTGGGACAGTTTCTACCAGATCTTCAGGCAGGAGTATGTCCCCGATTCGTATGTGGCTGCCCGTGAGCGGGAGTTTGAGTTTTTGGAGCAGGGTTCGTTGACTGTGCACGAGTATGCTCGCAAGTTTTCTACATTGTTGGCTTATGTTCCGCATGTTGCTGGCCGGGAGAGGGCCAAGAGTACCAGGTTTGTGGAGGGCTTGAATGGAGAACCGTACCAGAGCGTTTTGACAAGCAAGCCCAAGTCTTATGCTGAGGCCGTGGATACTGCTATCCACATTGAGGAGGGCATGAGGAGCTGTAGTGCGCGCAGAGCGCAGGTAGCGCAGGCGGTGCAGGGTGGTAGACCCGCTGGTCAGGGAGCTCAGTCGTCTCAGAGTTCTCAGTCCACGCATTTTCCTCAGCAGCAACAACAGGTAGCTCAGCAGTCTGGCCGTCAGAGGTTTTGACCCCGCGGTCAGCAATTCAAGAAGAAGTCTGGTTCAGGCAGCTCGAGTAGCAGCGGCTCTCGGGTGGAGTTTTGTGGCTTTTGCGGTGGAAAGCATCCTTCCACGCAGTGTGTAGGTGTGCAGGGCTCCTGAAACCTTTGTGGTCAGTACGGGCATTTTGCGAGAGTGTGTCCGTCAGCTGGATCACAGCAGACCGCGGCCCAGCCTCAGGGTCGTGGGGGTCAGTCTAGGGGCCGTTCGCAGCAGTTTCAGCAGCCCCGTTTTGGTGAGACTCCGTTTAGACCATTTCAGCAGCCTGGCCCTTCGTGTTTTGGGCAGTCGTATCATCCTTTGTTTCCAGGACCCCAGCATGCTCAAGGTGTGTCCGTCAGCTGGATCACAGCAGACCGCGGCCCAGCCTCAGGGTCGTGGGGGTCAGTCTAGGGGCCGTTCGCAGCAGTTTCAGCAGCCCCGTTTTGGTGAGACTCCGTTTAGACCATTTCAGCAGCCTGGCCCTTCGTGTTTTGGGCAGTCGTATCATCCTTTGTTTCCAGGACCCCAGCATGCTCAAGTTAACGCCTTCACGAGGGAGCAGGCCGAGGAGACACCGAGCCGGGTGATTGGAGGTACATGTTTTGTTTTTGACTTTCCTGCTCGTGTGTTGTTTGACACCGGTTCATCGCATTCGTTTATTTCTGATTCGTTTGTTGTTGAGCATGGTTTGTGTACGTCCCTTTGCGCGATGCTGTTTCTGTTTCTACACCCGGTGGTGTGAGCCTGTTCTCGCAAGAGATTTTGTTGGATGATGTGTTGCGGTTTGGTGAGCATGCCTTGTCAGTGAATTTGATCCGTTTGATGCTTTGGGATTTCGATTGTATAGTTGGGATGGATGTGCTGTCCAACTATAGGGCCTCCGTGGATTGCTTCCATGGGATGGTGCGCTTTAGGCCTTTGTCTGGCGAGAAGTGGGACTTCTACGGCCAGGACTCGAGATCGAAGATTCCGTTGGTCTCCGCGATGGAGATGTTTAGCTTGTTGTCTTTGGGAAATGCTGGCTTTATGATTTACGCTTTGGATGCGTCTTCTTCTTCTAGTGTTCAGCTTAGTGACGTTCCCATGGTGCGACACTTCCCCGACGTGTTTCCGGAGGAGATTCCTGGTTTTCCTCCGAGGCGGGAGATCGACTTCAGCATAGAGTTGGTGCCTGGCACAGCTCCGATTTCTCGTGCCCCGTATCGTCTAGCGCCTGCGGAGTTGAGAGAACTCACGGTACAGTTAGATTATTTGCTGGAGAAGGGTTTCATTCGCCCTAGTATGTCACCGTGGGGAGCTCCCATTTTGTTTGTGAAGAAGAAGGATGGCTCAATGCGGATGTGCATTGATTTTCGTCAGTTGAATAAAGCCACTGTGAAGAATAAGTACCGGTTACCGAGAATCGATGATCTGTTTGATCAGTTGCAAGGTTCTGCGGTGTATTCTAAGATTGATCTTCGTTCCGGGTACCATCAGCTCAGAGTGAGGGAACAAGATGTCGCGAAGACTGTGTTTCGTACGAGGTATGGACATTTTGAGTTTCTGGTGATGCCGTTTGGGTTGACCAACGCGCCTGCAGTCTTCATGGATCTGATGAACCGGGTTTTTAGAGAGTTCATAGATCAATTTGTGATTGTTTTTATAGACGACATCTTGTTTTACTCGAAGACTTCGAGGGAGCACAAGGAGCACTTGGAAATGGTTCTTCAGAGGTTGAGAGAGCAGCAGTTGTATGCGAAGTTTTCCAAGTGCGAGTTTTGGTTGGATTGCGTTGTATTTCTGGGCCATGTCGTTTCAGCGGATGGCATTTCTGTGGATCCCAGTAAAGTGGATGCCGTGTTGAACTGGGAGCGACCGAGAAATGTGTCTGATATTCGTAGTTTCTTAGGTCTGGCTGGCTATTATCGTCGTTTTATTGAGGGGTTTTCTTCTATAGCAAAGCCGATGACCCAATTGACCCAGAAGGATAAACGGTTTGTTTGGACTGAGCAGTGTGAGAATGATTTTCAACTGCTTAAGGAGAAGTTAACTACTGCGCCTGTGTTGGCTTTGCCGTCCGGATCAGGTGGTTTTGTTGTTTGTTCTGACGCTTCGCTAAATGGATTGGGTTGTGTGTTGATGCAGAATAGTACAGTCATTGCGTATGCCTCACGACAGTTGAAACCGCACGAGACTCGTTACCCAGTTCATGATTTGGAGTTAGCAGCGGTGGTCTTTGCGTTAAAGATCTGGCGTCACTACCTGTATGGCGAGCAGTTTGTGGTGTACTCCGACCACAAGAGTTTACAGTACCTGTTTTCGCTAGCCTGACTTG
>KV002474.1:134553-148993 GCA_001598015.1 Dorcoceras hygrometricum
TTGAGGACTATTCTGTCTCGTCTGATGGTTGTTTGCGTTTCCGGGGCAGGCTGGTTGTGCCCAATTTGATTGATTTGAAGGAAGAGATCCTTCGAGAAGCGCACTGTAGCAGACATAGTGTTCATCCTGGTGCACGGAAGATGTACCATGCTTTGAAGCCGCACTTTTGGTGGGCTGGCCTGAAGAGCGATGTTGCTGGTTTTGTCGCTCGTTTTTTGAATTGCCAGATGGTAAAGGCTGAAAGGATGCGACCTGGTGGTCTGTTGCAGAGTTTAGAGGTGCCCGAATGGAATTGGGAGCACATTGCGATGGATTTCGTAACGCATTTGCCTCGTTCCAGCCGAGGATGCGATGCTGTTTGGGTAGCTGTAGACCGTTTGTCTAAGTCTGCACACTTCATTCCCTATGGGATGACCTTCTCGTTGAAGAAGATGGCGAAGCTGTACGTTGATTTTGTTGTTAGATTGCATGGTGTGCCTGTTTCAATCGTGTCTGACCGAGATCAGAGGTTTACTTCCAGGTTTTGGAAGAGTTTGCAGACAGCTTTGGGCACTAGATTGGCTATGAGTACCGCGTATCATCCCCAGACATATGGCCAATCTGAGCGAACTATCCAGACGTTAGAGGATATGTTGCGTGCTGTTGTGTTGGATTTCGGAGGTAGTTGGCAAGACGCGTTGTCTTTGGTTGAGTTTTCATATAATAACAGCTACCAAGTGACGATTGGCATGGCGCCTTTCGAGGCTTTGTATGGCAGGAAGTGCAGATCGCCAGTGTGTTGGGAAGAAGTGGGGGAGAAGCAGCTATCTGCCCCTGACTTTGTGCAGCAAATGAAAGATCACGTGGATCTTATTAGACAGCGGATGAAAGATGCCCAGGATCGCCAAGCCAGTTATGCGAATAAGAGGCGTCGACCTCTTGAGTTTCAGGTTGGTGATCGTGTATTTCTCAAGGTTTCTCCGTTTCGTAGTGTGATGCGCTTTGGACGCAAGGGAAAGTTAGCCCTTCGTTACGTTGGTCCGTATGATATTGTCGAGAGGATTGGCCCTTTAGCGTATCGTCTGTTGTTGCCGTCCGAGTTATCTTCTCTGCATGACGTCTTTCACGTTTCCATGTTGAGGAAA
Organism: Dorcoceras hygrometricum; assembly: GCA_001598015.1. Lineage (NCBI taxonomy): Eukaryota > Viridiplantae > Streptophyta > Magnoliopsida > Lamiales > Gesneriaceae > Dorcoceras > Dorcoceras hygrometricum. The sequence goes on from KV002474.1 coordinate 135,678, forward strand.
TATGAGCCAGATCCGTCTCATGTACTTGGAACTGACGAGGTAGAGATAGATCAATCATTGAGCTATCAGGAATACCCTTTGCAGATACTTGGCAGAAAAGAGAAACAGTTGAGGAATAAGACCATTCCGGTAGTAATGGTGCAGTGGAGCAAACATGGTAGGGAATAAGCTACTTGGGAGCTGGAAGAAAAGATGCAGCGCGAGTGGCCGCATCTGTTTGAGTAGCTGTTGGGCTATATTTTCCAGTAGCTTGTAGTTTTGCTGTTTTTCTTCCTTAGTTGTTGTGATGTGTTTGCTCAGTTATCTTGAACTCTTGGCCTAGTGTTGGGCGAGTTCTGGTGTTAGTTTTTAGTTTCTATTCTAGCCTCTGCTGTTGTTTGTTGTTTCAGAATTGTTGTTTGATTTCGAGGACGAAATCCTTTTTAGTGGGGGAGAAATGTGAGACCTGGATTTGTAATTGAGAAACAAAACTCAAATCTGTGAGACCTGATTTTTGTATTAAGGATTAATTGTTGGGATTAATCGGTTTTTAGAGATTTTTGTGGTTTAGAATCGCTGTTTCGAGGTTTGAGTTGCATTTTCAGGTCGAGAGTTATGTTTATAACAATTCTGGATGTTTTCGTGTGTTTGAGCTTTGAGGCAAAAGCTGGTCGGTGGCGAAAACAGGCGTAACTTATTTTGGTAGCGCAGGGCTTGAAACGCCGTTGTTTGAGATGTTGCGACTGGTGTTTCGTATGTTGCGACTGGATGAGCACTGTAGCTGCGACTGGTATTTTGCGAAGAGTTGTTGCTTCTGGATAGGCAGTCGAGAGCTATGGTCAATGCGGGTTAGCGTTCCTGTGCTTGCGTCTGGTTGTGTTGTTATGTTGCGACTGGGTAGTGACGTCAGTGGAGCGACGTCGTTTGAGTAAGTTGCGACGCTGCGTTTTGATGTTGCGACTGGTACCAGACGAGGGAAGCGTTGTGCGTTGTTTCGTCTTGCGACTGGATACCCAGCTGCTGGTAGTGCGACGCCGTTTAGAGGACCAGTCGATGGTTTGCCTTTTTGTGATTTTAGCTTCCGGTCGACTGGTTGTCCAGCTTTTGTATTTTTGAACCAGCGTCTGGTTTTCCAGCTGCGAGAGATTGTTCGCTACTGTAGCTTGCAGCTGGTGGTGGTTACTGTAGCTAGCGACTGGATGGCGTATGCGATGCGTCGTCGTTTTGTTTAGCGTGGTTTGGGATTTCAGCAGCTAGTTTCTTTGCATCTGCTGGTTAATTGTGCCTGCTGGTTTGGGAGATTTATGGTGTCGACTGGTTTTTGTCGGTGGACAATTATTTGAATTGGTTCCAGTCGTTGCTAGTGCTATTTATAGGAAGACTTGGTCTTCAAATTCGATACCAGATTCTATACTTAGAATATTTTCCAGCCTTTCGTTCTCTGTTTTCTCAAACCCTCGTTACTGTTCACCGTGAGCTATTCCGGTGAATTCCCGGCGTTTCCGGTGGTTGTTTTGCTCGTGTGAGGTAGCGTTGGACTCCTCTCGAGAAGCTCTATCATCCTACACCATTTTTTGGAAGCTTTCGTGGGCTGGAGCGAAAGCACGAAGTTGCTGTTCTCGTGCGTGAGTTTTGTTGTGCAGGTAGCGTTTCTGTCCAGCTTCGAGACCTTGTTCCTAGCCATAGTTTTAAGCTTTCTGTGTAATTTTTGAGGTATATTGAGCAGCTGGTTGAGTGTGACTCCCAGCCGTGAGCTTTTATGTGTTGGCCGTGAGTTTTGAGTTGATGATTCCCTGTATATTGTGTATGTTTTACAGGTTGGAATCAGTAGTCTCAGGCCTTGTTTTGTGGTAATTGTTGCTCAGTAAAAGGTACGGATTTGAGCTTGATTTAGCTTGGGATTGGCGTGAGATATTATGCGTGGCTGTTGGGATGTTTCGGTGAACTTATCTGTGTATTGCTTGCTTAGCATTGGTGTTTATGCTAGCTGTTTCTTGTGAATTGCATACACGCATTCGTTCATGCATATTTCAGGTCCCATGTGTATTGTGTCTTGCAGCCTTGTATCTTGTATTACTGTTGTTGATTTCTTACCAGGATGTGAGGGCTAGCGGCAATACCGCACTCTCATCTCCCTGCTGGGATCGTAGCCACCATGCGCCGAGTGGTTAACTACCATAGTTCATGGGCGAGGCAACAGCAGGTCGAGTTGTTTGATGCATCTGGTAATTGGGTGTAGTGTCATGGCGAGTGGCTCACTACCACACTGTGAACACACCCCGTGGCCACTGTATGTTGTTGATGATTCTTGGAGCTATGTTTGTGTTCCTTAGCTCCCTCGAGGGTCAAGCTTTCCGTTGCTATCCGGCTTCTCATGCATAGCATCTACATTTTATCTTATGCATTCTTTTAGCTTTATCTGTTGCTCTCCGTACTGGGGTTTAACCCCATGTCCCTCTGGGGCTTGGTTTATTTCTTTGTTATGTTGTTTTCAGGAAACCCAGGTTCTACAGCTGGTCGTGGTTTTAACCTAGCTGGTGGTGCCCCAGGAGGTGGCTAGCGTGTCCCAGTTGCATATAGCATACTTATATATATGTATCAGTTAGCCAGGGAGATGCCCTGTGCTTTATCGTTGTACCCGTAGGGGAGTTTGATACATGTTGTGAATTATGTATGCTTTATTGTTGGTTGATTTATGAATTGGGAAACTTATTTTAAGTATCGTTGTATTTTAAATTATATGTTTTAAAAACCGTCGGGCCTAAAAGCGAAAATTTTACCCACTTTTTGATAGCTTCCGCATGTGTTGTCTGTTTAGAGCACGAGGCCTGACAAAAGCTAGATTCGGATTCATTATCTTCAGCGGCCCTTCAGTGATAACCACCCACATTTCATCATCTAGAGCAGCCAGATGCACCTGCATGCGAATCTTCCAATCATCATAGTCCTCCTTGGAAAACATGGGAATCTTATTGTGAGAAGTAGACATATTGAGATATAATAACGCACAAATAACAAATGTTCAATAACTGAGATGCGCAGGCCTTGATACCAATTTGATAGGATCAATATGGCACGAAAACAGGCCTAGGAGTTCAGAAGGGGTGGTTGAATGAACTCCTTGGTATTTTAAATTTTCGAAACCGTTTAAAACTATTTTTACAAGCACTGCTTAACTTAAGTCCGAGTTACCAGACTTAAGATATCTCAGTTTAATGGCTGATCTCTTGGCTAATAAATATGTGCGGAATAAAGCCAATTGATCAGTGAACAGTGTAACAAGTAAGTAAATGCGTAATGTAAAAGTTAAGGGACAGAGTTTGTTTCTGGAAGTTCGGATATAAATATCCTACGTCTCCCCTTCTTCATTTTCAGGAATGTTTCACTAGAAGATTTGATGCGTGCAGGCCTTCTACAAACACCCGATCACCGAGCCTCGCTCAAGGTGAACTACTAGAAACTCCACAAACAACCACGCAGACGCAGCTGCTGGTTTTACAACACTTAGAATGATAAGTTTTTCAAATGGCTTTTAGACAGCGCGTTTGTTATAGACTCAACAATGAATACAACGAAGGAATACGAATCTATTGAGTGCTATAGATTCTCTGGTTTCTAAACAACGAAACTCGATTCAAAAGATTGAACCAGAGAATAAACTCGAAGGTAAATCTATGAAGGCTTGTTTGAATGTTCTTCGAGTTGTGAGATTTTTGAGAATAACTTCAAATTGCAATGCGCTCAGAAAATTGGCAGAGTGACGGTAAGTAACAATAGCGGAGGTGTGTTCTTCAATTCAAACTTCTGCTATTTATAGTCTTCGTTCACAACGGTCGATTAACTCTGTAAAGGAAATAAAATCCCTTCTTGGATTTTTGAGAATAACTTCAAATTGCAATGCGCTCAGAAAATTGGCAGAGTGACGGTAAGTAACAATAGCGGAGGTGTGTTCTTCAATTCAAACTTCTGCTATTTATAGTCTTCGTTCACAACGGTCGATTAACTCTGTAAAGGAAAATAAAATCCCTTCTTGAAATCTGATAATCTGTAACCGTATATCCTGGTCCACCAAATGGTAAATTGCACATCGTCAGAACCAGATTGTCGTTTTCCATATTTGTGAAATCACCGTATAACATCCTCTATAAATTGTACTATTAACCCAAAATAGTACTGATCTTGTCTCCTTAATTCCAGGCAATTGTACGATTCTGTTGTGGCCATCGATCTTTTCCAATATGAGTATATGATTGAATTTGAATGCCTTAATTGTTTGTACACCAGCTGATGACTTGAACATCTGAAAGTATGCACCAGCTGATAGCTTCAACTCCTGAAAGAATGCACCAGCTGATCGCTTGATATCTCTCCCTTTATGACGTAACGGCTGGTTACAATGCCTGAACACTTCATCACCTGATTTGTCCAACAGCTGAAATACAAACGGCTGATATACCAGTAGATGATTATATGCAAAACCCATCGGCTGAATGCTAGCGCTAATCCAATACGCTGTCGTTTCAACTTATCCAAACGCTGTCGTTTTGACTTATCCAAACGCTGTCGTTTTGAAATCTTCAACGATATGCACTAAAAATCAACAACTTGCGTCTGAAACTAATACATCTGTTGATTACCAACCATCGGTTGGATTTATCCAAACGGCTGATTGAATACCAAATGCTATCGTAGAATTCCAACGACTGATCTAGTACCAGAAACTGATAACCTGTAATAATTCAACCTCTGAAATAATCCCGAATATCAACATCTGATATCTAGTATCTGAAAATATCAACGCAACATCTGAATACTTCTACTTAACAACCATCAGCTGAAATCAACCCATCGACTGAAATATTCTTTGTTCCAAATACGTAGTTGATATCATCGTCTGTCTTTCCAGATCTTATCTTAACTTCAGTACTTAGAATATTTTGTTATCACCAATACTTAATAAATTTTATCCTAACAATTTCCCCCTTTTTGGTGATGACAAAACTTAGCAGCCGAGATATATGAATTAGCAAAAATAAATTGCACAAGGACTGCTAAAATTAAAACTTTCAATACTGAAGAACTGTACATAAGATTTGTACATAAAAATCAACAACCATTCTATCCTAGCCAATCATCAAAAGATCTTCTGAACTGTCCACCACCACTGCTAGGATATCTTTTCTTGGAATGTCCTCTACTTCTACTACCACCAATGCCTCTGCCTCGACTTTCTCTGCTCAAGATACCACTAAATATGTCCATAATAATCAACAACCATTCTATCCTAGCCAATCATCAAAAGATCTTCTGAACTGTCCACCACCACTGCTAGGATATCTTTTCTTGGAATGTCCTCTACTTCTACTACCACCAATGCCTCTGCCTCGACTTTCTCTGCTCAAGATACCACTAAATATGTCCATAATATCTGTTGTTCTAGCACCAATACCACCACCTGTATTCCCACTGCCTCTGTTTTGATCATCAGGAGGTGTTTGAGGGCGGCTGCTACTCACTTCCCCTTTTTTGTCATTACCACCACGGTTGATATAAGCAATAAGTTCGCTCAGTTGGTCGGTAATGTGATTGAGGGTTTCCTGTGCCTGAGCACTAAATTCTAATAAATCATTGCGAGTAGCGGCCACCTGCTCATCCAAAGAAGTAACTTTGGCATTAAGGGCTCTAAATTCCTTTTGAAAGTCCATCGAATCAGCAGTGACAGCAGCACTGTGAGCCAGAAAACCTTTTCTAAACTCATTGAAACGTAGGGTCTGGACATCATCGAGAGTGCGGACATCTTGTCGAACATTTTGAATCAATTTTCGAAGGTATTCTCCTTGTTGTAGCAGAGCATCCCGAAGGCCCTTGTCAAGTGTAGTGAGCCTGGATAAAACATCATTGTGAGACTCACCAATATTCCTGATATCCTTTGACTGAGCATCAAGACGCTGCCATAAAAGGGTTCTGAAATCATCAAGATAAGTAGAAATATTTGTAGCGACAGTTGGTAGAGAAGGCTGATTAGAAGTTGCAGCATCTCCCAAAAGAATGTCATTGTCAATAAAGTTCATGGAAGAATCAGCTGTGGTGGTTGGAGAGGCTAATCGCTGATCGATGTCCATCTGGTTATCTTCATCCTCATCAACTGAGCTGAATGCTATCTGTACATTTTGACTGGCTGCTAAAACAAAAGAACTCTGTACATCTCACAACGCTCTCCTCTCAAAAACAATAGACGAAACAAAAATGCGAATGTCTGTGATACTTAACCCATTGAATAAGCTGTTCTGAACAAAAACTGTGCAAAACTGAGATAATCTGAGAGAAATAATAGTCGGCTGTCGAGAGACAAAACAAGAAAACGGCTCAACAATCTCAAGAGATCGACATAAGTTAATTGAACCTACTGGAAGAAATTTCCCAGAAACAGAGAATTCACAAACCGCCAAACACACATCCGCCCATCTCTTTTTCAACAACTTGAAAAATGTACTAACTGCTGGAAGAGTGTCTTCATAAGATAGTTGCCGCGGAACTTCATTATGTACAATCGGCATAGGGATTTTCACCCAGTGATCACTGCATGTTTCAACAACACAAACTCCATCAACGATAATCATAGTTCTAATCCAGCACTTAGATGGAGTGTTGGTGTTGGTTCTGGCTATTACTGCACCGCGATCACGGGGGTGCCCTTCAAAAATCTTCGAGCAGCACGTCTTCTTCCACATAAGACCGTGTGCTTTCGTCTGTTCCTTCAATTCTTCCAACACAAATGAATGAATATCTGATAACCTATCCAAAACTTGTAGATCAACGGCAGACGTACCATCAAGGGGCAAAATTTATTTTCCTGGCCTCCAAGAATTTTCTGATCAACAGTTCTCTGTACTTGGTTAAAATGTACATCCTCCTGTTGAGGGCTACTCTTGTCGTCTCTGTTTCTCCCCAAGATAAAACGAGTTCCTCCTTAGCAGAAATGTATTCCACTTTCAAACTGGCTAGCTTCTTAAAGCTAAACGAATTAAAGAATCTGTCAACATCATCTATAATCTTTTCCCGCAACTGTACAAGGAATTCAATGTCTACAAGAATCAACAAAATTTGTTCCTCCACCGGATTGCCCTTGAATGGGTCTTTCTCATGAAGAGACTTCTTCCCCTTTTCCTCCGGTTTGACCTTAGGAAGACTGGCCAGGTACCAGGTTCGTTCATCAACTCCAGGAATTTTGATGTCCTTCCCCAAATTAATCTTATTATTTCCACACCAGCAGAAGGCAAAGGAACGTCTACTGGAATTGTCATTAAGATATCTTCTATAGACGTCGCCTCATCTGCTGATAGTTCATCAGCCTCTGTCTCTGTGTCCTCCACCGGCTCTTCCACAAAATGATCAGCTGCAGCATCTGCCCTGCTGACAGCCGCACCAACAGTCTGTAACTGCTGATCTCCAATATCAATTGTTTCCATCTGCTCATCATCCGTGTCACTGGCTGTTTCAAATACTCGCTCAGAGTCACGAGCAATCAGCACTCATATGGAAGATTAAACCAAGGTACCGAATCATCAGCTGTCCCAGCTAGTTGATATCCAACATCAGACGTACCAACTCCATGATCTTCCTCATCAGCTTCAATATGAGCGCTATTAGCCAACACTTGCTCAATGATGTCATCCACATCATCAGTAAATGGGAGTCTTATCTCCTCAGCAGTACGCTCTACTGCTGGTTCGTCAAACTCTTCAAAAATTGGCTCCACATCAGCTGGTTGCTCTACAGCAGATATATCTTCATCAATAGGGACAGCTGATGTAGCTTCCCTTTGTTCCTCCATGCTAGGCTCCACGACTAGTGCAGCAGGAATTGGCTCAATGATTTGAATGGGAACCGCGGTTGCTCTACAGCAGATATATCTTCATCAATAGGGACAGCTGATGTAGCTTCCCTTTGTTCCTCCATGCTAGGCTCCACGACTAGTGCAGCAGGAATTGGCTCAATGATTTGAATGGGAACCGCTTCCTGTGCAACTACCACTATCTCCAAATTTTCTTGTGAAGAGCCAGATTTCTTCTTCATCGTCCTCTTCTTCTTCAGGACTGGCTCTCCAATAGCAGCAGCAGCTGGTCTTTTCTTAGACGCAGCCTGTTTCTTGGGTGCCTTCTTTACTTGTTGGTGCAGCAGCCACTACTTCTGCACCAACTTTTTCATTCAGAACAATATAGCGATGAACTGTCTTGTCTGTTAAAATATTTGAAGAGGGAAACTCAGACGATTCTCCTAGTTCCAAATTTGGAATATTCTCCAGCATCAAGCTAATTTGAATAGCATAGCCTTTTGCTTGCCTCGACCCCGCAGTCACCATATCCTTCAAGATATTGAAAAATACCCTGTTCCAGTTTATCTTCACTTCACAAATAATCGCAGTGAACATCAGAAATTTTTCCATGGTGAGTGCGTCAAAGGACCCTGCCTTTACCGATATCGTCTTTGCCATAATATCACAGAGAAGACGGTACTCAAACTTCATTTCCTTTTTCTTCCTAGACATTCTTACCGGCTCACCAGAGAAAGAAACGATGCTCCTCGCATAAAATACTAGATCCTTGGGAATATATGTTAAATCAGTTAAACCTTCTACCGGAAGTTCAAACGTCTCAGCAAACAACTGTTCGGAAATCTCCACTGTAACCCCATGCACTGTACTGACAACCATACCCTCTCGTACTGAAGCATTCTCAAAGAAATCGACCATAGCAGCTTCATAGATTACTGCGGGACAACCCAAAAATCCCTCTAGTCCAGATGCCATTAGGGCTTGAAACATAGACACCATACCTGGGTCGTCCATGGCCAAAACAGATGCAAAGTTGACATGAAGAGTGTTGGTGTAGTACGAAGATGCCATTGTCAATAGTCGAAAGATTGCGAGAGATTGCCTGAAAAATATACGCAGAAAAACACAAGAGAATACGAGAATACCAGAGAGCAAATTTTGCAAGGTAAGCATTAGCAAAGAGGAAAACACTGTAAATAGGTAAGGAATGCGAAAAGGTGAAATAATAGGAAACGGTGTAGATGTGATGTTTCGCATGTTGACAACACGTTCCAAGCATCCGTCGGCACGTACAATTTTGGAATGATTTTGAAAAGATTTTCTAAATATTTTAATCATACAGTGTAAAAGTTTTCAAAATATTTTAATCGTACAATATAATAAAAAGTTAAAAACTCGCGCCAAATTTGATAACGCCACAACTGGTACAACGATTGTAATAACATCACTGCTGATTTGAATTTATCGTGGAGGGTGGCAGGAGCTGAGCACAAATAAGCATCAGCTGTGTATATGTAACAGCTGAGTGTGCCCAGACGTAACATATTCAGCTGACGTCGCGCTTAACAATTCAGCTCCTAGTTCCCCCTACGACTGGTATTCTTCCAACACGAGAAACTTGCCTCAGCTGAAAATCTTAGCGTTCCCCCTGAACAAAAGACTTTACAGCTGATTCAAGCGACAGCTGACAACCTGCAAAAATGCGTTAGCTCACAGACAATCAAGGCAATTCACGGTGACCTCATATGTTTCTAAAATAAGAAAACTTAGCGTCTGGTAGAGGCTTTGTGAAGATGTCAGCTACTTGATGCTCAGTCGACACATACTCCAGCCGGACGTCTTTCTTTAGCACGTGGTCCCTTATAAAATGATGCCTGATGTCGATGTGCTTTGTTCTTGAATGCATTACTGGATTTTGGGTGATCGTGATCGCACTAGTGTTGTCACAGATAATAGGCGCTTCAGAAGCATCGACTCCATAGTCCTTCAGCTGATGTTGTATCCAGAGGATTTGAGCACAGCAGCTACCAGCTGCAAGATACTCCACTTCAGATGTTGACGTTGCGATGGACGTCTGCTTCTTACTAAACCAGGAAATCAGTCGATCTCCTAAAAATTGACAAGTCCCACTTGTGCTTCTACGATCAATCCTGCATCCTGCGTAATCTGCATCGCTGTAACCAATTAGTTGAAAGCCTGAGTCTTTGGGATACCAAAGACCCACGTTGGAAGTACCCTTAATATATTTCAATATTCGCTTTACAGCTATGTAATGCGATTGCTTTGGCTCTGCTTGGAATCTAGCACACATAGAGACAGCAAACATGATGTCTGGTCTGCTAGCAGTTAAGTATAGCTGTCAGGCCTCGTGATCTAAACAGAGTAAAATCATACAAACACATGCGGAAGCTATCAAAAAGCGGGTAAAATTTTCGCTTTTGGCCTGACGGTTTAAAACAATATAATTTAAAATAAATCGATACTCAAAATATATCCCAGTACGTAAAAACGACCAACAGTATAGCATACAACACCCACAACATGTATCAGACTCCAACTATTGGATACAAAGACGAAGCACAGGGCATCCCCTGGTTAACTGATACATACATAAATATAATATGCTATACGCAACTGGGACACGCTAACCACCTCCTGGGGCACCACCAGCTGGGTTAAAACCACGACCAGCTGTAAAACCTGGGTTCCCTGAAAACAACACAAACAAAGAAACAAACCAAGCCCCAGAGGGACATGGGGTCAAACCCCAGTACGGAGATCAACAGATATAGCTAAAAGAATGCATTAGATAAAATGCAGATGCTATGCATGAGACACCGGATAACAGCAGAAGGCTCAACCAACAAGGGAGCTAAGGAACTCAAGCACAGCTTCAAGAATCTGCAACAACAGTGGTCACGGGGTGTGTTCACAGTGTGGTAATGAGCCACTCGCCGTGATACTACACCCGAATACCAGATGCATCAAACAACCCACCCTGCCGTTGCCTCGCCCATGAACTGTGGTAGTTAACCACTCGGTGCATGGTGGCTAACGATCCCAACAGGGAGATGAGAGTGCGGATTGCCGCTCGCCCTCGCAATCCTGGTAAGAATCAACAACAGCAATACAAGATACGAACAAAGGCTTCAAAATACGATACACAAGGGATCTGAAATATGCGTGAACAAATGCGTGTATGCAATTCACATGAAACAGCTAGCATAAACACCAATGCTCAGCAAGCAATACACATATAGGTTCACCGAAACATCCCAGCAGTCACGCATAATATCTCACGCCAATTCCAAGCTACATCAAGCTCAAATCCATACCTTACCCTTTTGTGCAACAATTACTACAAAACAGGCCCGAGAGATCTGGATAGCAACCTGCTAAATACACAACACACAGATCTCAAAAGCTGCACAAAAGCTCACGGCCAATTACAGAAGCTCACAGCTGGGAGCCACGCTCAACCAACTCAATTACTACCAAAACAACTTACTGGAAGCTTAAACCAAGGCTAGAACGAAATCTCATCACAAGGGAACGAAGTTCTACCTGCACTACAAAACGCACAAATGGGCAGCAACTTCGCGTTCCTCAACTAGCCAACCACAGCCTCCAATAGTGATATGGAATGATAGAGCTTCGCAAGAGGAGTCCAACGCTACCTCGCACGTATCAAACAACGGCCGGAGACGATGGGAATTGCCGGAGAAAAGCTACGGTGAACAGTAACCTAGGGTTCGAAGCGAAGAACACAATCGAGGAATATTTTCTAAGTATGGAATCTGGTGATCGAAATCAAAGACCAAGTATTTCTTAAATACATCTCAAAAAAGCTGGTTAGATTATCCACCGACATAACCAGCAGGCACCAACAAACAAATACAACCAGCAGGTGCAACGAAACCAGCTGCTGAAATCTCAAACGATGTAAATCAAAACGACGTCGCACAACTGACGTCATCCAGTCGCTAGCTCTCGCGCAATACCAGCTGCAAGCTACAGCAACCACCACCAGCTTCAAGATACAGTAGCGAACAAATCTCTCGCAGCTGGACAACCAGTCGCAACATCCAAACGACGACGTTTTCTTCTCGCGCTACAGGGATGTTGACCCGCATTGACATCTACCTCGACTGAACAACCAGCAGGAACACACGCGACCAGATCTCTCAATAGCGCTACACCAACACGACGTCGCTCCAACTAATCCAAACTCTGTCATTTTGCCCTTAATGCCAAATACACAAATGCAACGGCTGGATACAACAAGCTACCAGCTCTCACTTACACAAATGCATCCAGCTTTCACTAAAACGACGGCGTTTAGGAATCTCGCGCAAAAACACGCTACGACTGGATTTTACAATTCGACCAGCTTTCTCAATAAAACCAGCTTTCAAACCCAAAACACGAAAACTTCCAGGATTGCTCTAGGTGAGGAATTCGACCCAAAAACACAACTTAAACATTCAAACAGAGATCTTAAGCCACCAAGAATCTCTAAGCACCGATTAATTCTCACGATTAATCTTAAACATAAATCCAGGTCTCACATTACTCCCCCACTAAAAAGGATTTCGTCCCCGAAATCAAAGAACAATTCTGGCACAACAACACAGCAACAACAAAATACATACAGAACTCGCCCAACACAAGGCCAAGAGTTCAAGATAACTGAGCAAACATATAACAGCAACTAGGGAAGAATTACAACCAAAAGCTACAACTACTGGAAATTTAGCTCAACAGCTACTCAAACAGATGCGGCCACTCGTGTCAGGCCCCGTGCTAATTACTAACAATTAACACATAAAAAGCGCAAAAATCACGGAAGCTTAAAATCAGGGCTTAAAAATTTTTCGAAATACAATGGCCTGAACTTCAAATCATTAATTCAAAATATTCGATATTCAAAATAGAAGTTAACTCAACTCAATACCACAAGTAACCATAAAATCAATTCAACATACAGATCCCCAAATACAATAAAACACGGGGCATCCCCCGGTTCGATACATATCATAAGTAAACTGGGACTCAGGGATGAGGGGATCGACCAGCTGAACTTCACTCTGCCCAGCTTGGTTACCTAAAGCTCCGGCAAATGGGCACGCAGACCCAGCAAGACAAAGCAGGAAACAAATACGAGGTCAAGCCTCAGTACGAAGAGCTATCAAAGCAGGTAAACAAGCAACATGCTATAAATCAATGCTGCTAGACCAGTCTATCAACTGGCAACTCAAATCAAGCCTCTATACCACACACAGCCAATCAGCCGGTGGAAATCATCGGTCCGTGATCATCGGGGCCCGTCAGCCCATCACAGCTCGGTGGTAGACACTCGAATCCGGTAGTCACCACTCCGACGATAGCGTTGGACTTTTCGGGCACGACTCAAAGTCGGCCAGTCACAACGTGGCACCCAATCAGGTAATCAAATCAATCTGTCAAAGGCTCAAGATGTATGCAATGAATGCCATTCAATATC
>KV002474.1:149039-165926 GCA_001598015.1 Dorcoceras hygrometricum
ATGTGCTCCCAATTCCATTGGGGCACTTCCAAACTCTGCAACAGACCACCAGGTCTCATCCTTTCGGCCTTAACCATCTGACAATTCAAACAACAAGCAACAAAACCAGCAACGTCTCTCTTTAGTCCAGCCCACCAAATGTGCGGCTTCAAAGCATGGTACATCTTCCGTGCACCAGGATGAACACTATGTCTGCTACAGTGCGCTTCCCGAAGGATCTCCTCCTTCAAATCAATCAAATTGGGCACAACCAACCTGCCCCGGAAATGCAAACAACCATCAGAAGAGACGGAATAGTCCTCAAGTTCGCCAGCCCTGACCTTCAACTTCAACTCGTGGATTGACGGATCGGTCCTTTGAGCTGCTCGTATGGTAGAAAAAATCTGTGGCTCCACTTGGAAAGAAGAAACCACCACATAATCCTCAGCCGGGTAAAATCTCCAACCCGTAGTGTTAAGATGCTCCTGATCCTTAGAGATGTACAACGACGCAAGCATCTCACTAGCATTCCTGCTCAAAGCATCGGTCACCACGTTCGACTTCCCAGGCTGGTACTTAATCTCACAATCGAAATCTTTTAGCAGCTCCATCCACCGTCGCTGTCTCATATTCAGGTCAGGCTGCGAAAACAGATACTGCAAACTTTTGTGGTCGGAGTACACCACAAACTGCTCGCCATACAGGTAGTGACGCCAGATCTTCAGCGCAAAGACCACCGCTGCTAACTCCAAATCATGGACGGGGTAACGAGTCTCATGCGGTTTCAACTGCCACGAGGCATATGCATTGACTCGACCATTCTCCATCAACACATAACCCAATCCATTAAGCGAAGCGTCAGAACAAACAACAAAACCACCTGAACCGGACGGTAGGGCCAACACAGGCGCAGTAGTAAACTTTTCCTTCAGCAGTTGAAAAGCATTCTCGCACTGCTCAGTCCATAAAAACCTCTTGTCCTTCTGAGTTAATTGAGTCATCGGCTTTGCTATACTTAAAAATCCCTCAATGAAGCGACGATAATAGCCAGCCAGACCCAAGAAACTACGAATCTCGGAAACATTTCTGGGACGCTCCCAGTTCAGAACAGCATCAACTTTGCTAGGATCCACCAAAATGGCGAAATCCCCTCGGCTGAAATCACATGTCCCAAGAATACGACGCGATCCAACCAGAATCAAGTTCGCTAACAGGACATGCTCACCAAACCGCAAAACACCATCCAACAAAACCTCCTGAGAGAACAGGCTCACACCACCAGGGGTAGAAACAGAAACGGCATCGCGTAAAGGAATGGTACACAGACCATGCTCAAAAACAAACGAATCAGAAATAAATGAATGCGATGCACCGGTGTCAAACAACACACGAGTAGGAATGTCAAAGACAAGACATGTACCTCCAATCACTCGGCTCGGTGTCTCCTCGGCCTGCTCCCTCGTAATGGCGTTAACCTGAGCATGCTGAGGTCCTGAGAAGAAAGGCTGAGCGACTGCCCAAAGCGCGAAGGGCCAGGTTGCTAAAACGGCCTAAACTGAGTCTCACCCAAACGGGGCTGCTGAAACTGCTGAGAACGGCCCCTAGACTGACCTCCACGACCCTGAGGCTGGGCCGCGGTCTTCTGTGATCCAGCTGAAGGACACACTCTCGCAAAATGCCCGTACTGACCACAAAGGTTGCAGGAACCCTCCACACCAACACACTGCATGGACGGATGCTTTCCACCGCAAAAGCCGCAAAACTCAGTCCGAGATCCACTGCTACTCGAACTGCCTGAACCATAAGAGCCAGAACCCGACTTCTTCTTGAACTGCTGACCTCGGGGTCGAAACCTCTGACGGCCAGGCTGCTGCGCCACCTGGGGCTGCTGCTGCTGCTGCTGGGGCTGATAGGCTGACTGGGAGGACTGAGAAGACTGTGCTCCCTGAATAGCAGGACGACCACCCTGCGGTGCCTGTTGCCGACGAGCATGACGGCTACGCAAACCTTCCTCAATGTCAATGGCACTGTCCACAGCCTCAGCGTAAGTCATGGGCTTACTAGTCAAAACCATCTGATACAACTCTTCATTCAAGCCCTCAATAAATCGGGTCCGCTTGGCCCTCTCGCGGCCAGAAACATGGGGAACGTACGCCAACAGAGAAGAGAACTTCCTAGCGTACTCCCGAACAGTCATGGAACCCTGCTCCAGATGGTCGAACTCCCGCTCCCGGGCGTTCACATAAGACTCGGGTACATACTCCTGCCGGAAGGTCTCGCAAAAACTGTTCCAAGAGATCCCAACACCGGTCTCCTCCAAAGTACTAGAAGTGCCTCGCCACCAGCGCTCAGCGGCCTTCCTAAGCAGAATAATCACTAAACTCAAACGGAGCTCATCATCATACTGACATCGATCGAAAAGAAAGATGACATTCCGGAGCCACGAGTCCACATCCTCACTGGAATCATCACCATTGAAGACTGGAGGGTTCACCCTCTAAAACCGAGTGATCACTACGTCCATCCGCTCCACCGGGGGAGGCAAGTCACCAACTTCCTCCTCCTCACTAACACAAGTATGTGTTAGGATAAAATTTATAGTTTTGGTGATAACAAAATAGGACAAGTTATTCTTGAATAATCAGACGTTGTCAGTAGTTAGCAAGAATCCAGTCGACAGGCTTTTCCAGACGTAGCTACAGTAGATCAGTTGTGAGGTGAAACCAGTTATTACCTACAGAGGTGTGTTCAATCAGTCGATGGGTTATACAGTCGAGAGCTACAGTGAATTTATTCTTTGGTATCGAATCAGTTGCAAGCTATAGTGATTTGTTTATTCAGACGTTGAGTATCCAGTCGAGAGCTACAGTATCTTGTGTTAGTCGACGTGTTACATAAACAGATGAGAGATAATGTTTTGGTAATCCAGACGCAGTGTACAGTAGTTTGAAAATCCAGACGCAGTGTACAGTTGTGTTGGAATCAGTCGCAGGATAGTATTGGTAAACCAGACACAAGCTACAGTGCTCTCATAAATCAGACGCAAGAAGTCAAATAGTAGCGTGTGTAAAACGACAGCGTTTAAGCAAGTTGAAGCGACACCGTATTGAAACCAGACGAGAACTACAGTGAGTCACTTAACCAGTCGAGGGTGTTTTGCAAAACGATGTCGTATGGATAAGTTAAAATGGCAACGTTTTATCTAATCAGTCGATAGCCTTTATAAAAGATCCAGTCGTTGGTATTTGAGGATAGCGATGGCAAAACGATGTCGCTTGAATAATTTGATACGACAGCGTTTTTGACTTCACGCTAGAAACCAGTCGTTGGGTTGTATTAAAGAATCAGGCGCTGGAAAACCAGTCGATGCATACTTGGAAGAATCTTCCAGTCGCAACATTTGAAACCACGACGAAGAAAATTGGATCTGGTTATCAAAGGAATTTCAGGAGCAAGTTTAAATTGGTTCAAATACGATCGAATACTCAAGATTGAAAAGATCATCAGGATCGTACTATTGCCTGGAATTAAGGAGACAACGTAGGTACTATTTTGGGTAAATATTACAATGTACAGAGGCCGTTTTTCAATGCTTGCACAGAAATGGAAAGAAGACAAATTGGCTCTGTCAATGAGCAATTTTTCCTTGTAGTAGAGCAGGAATTACGGCATACTATTTGACAGTAACTCAAACAGGATTTATTTTCTTTTGAAGCTTTTATGACCTTTGCAATCGAAGCCTATAAATACCAGGAGCTGGATTGAAGAAATCATCCTTCGCTATTATCACATTTGCGGTCACGCTGTCAAAATATTATCACGAGCTTTCCTTGCATTCATCTTTACGAAGATCAAAGACTTGAAGAATACAACCTCTATTATTCACTGAAATACCTTCAAGTCATCCTCTGGTTCAATCCTTGAATCGAGTTTCTTTGTTTAAGAAACCAGAGGATTTTACAGTACTCATATCGTGTATTCATTGTCATATTCTATTGAGTCTGTAACGAACTGTCTTTGTGAAGAAGTTCGAAAAACATACAAGTGTTGTAAAAACCAGCAGCTGCGTCTGCGTGGAGTGTTGTGAAAAACTAGGAGTTCTCATAGCTGCTGGCTGTGGGATCGGGTGTTTGTAGAAGGCCTACTTTCATCAAATCTTCTAGTGGTACCTTTCGAGGAGGAAGAAGGGGAGACGTAGGATATTAATATCCGAACTTCCAGAAACAAATCTCTGAACCCTTATCTTTTACTTTACGCACTTACATATTGCTTATTATTTACTGTTCACAAGTTAATCGGTTTTATTCCACACTTTTCAAGTTAACCGAGAAACTTGCATAAACCTGAGATACCTTAAGTTTGTTAAATCAGGCTTAAGTTAAGCTATGCTTGTAAAACATTTTAAAAGATTTCAAAAATCGAAGGAGTTCATTCAACCCCCCCCCCCCCTTCTGAACTCCTATTTACTTATTGATCCTATTTCTGGGACCATCAAGTGGTATCAGAGCAGGCGCATCTCAGTTATTGAACAGTTATCATTTGTGCTTTATCTTATATAATTATGTCTACCTCACAAAACAAGATTCCTTTGTTCTCTAGAGATGAATACGATGATTGGAAGATCCGCATGCAGGCGCATCTTGCTCCTATGGATGATGAAATGTGGAATGTTATTACTGATGGGCCATTGAAGATAATGAAGCCCAATCTGGCGTTTGCTGTTTCAAATGGCGAGCCTCAATTTCTTGAGAAAGCCAGACATGAGTACACCAATGATGACAAGAAGAAAGCAAACTTGGACAATGTGGCCAGGGATATCCTATACAAAACGCTGGACAAAGACAAAACATGTTCAACAAAATCAAGACTTGTGCCACGGCAAAAGAAATCTGGGAAAAGCTAGTCCAGATATGTGAAGGGAGTGATGAGACAAAGGAAAACAAGCTGACGGTTGCTCAGCAAAAATATGAATCAATCAAGATGAAAGACGGCGAAACAATGACTGAATTTGACGAGCGCTTCAGTGCAATTATCATCGAGTTGAACAGTCCGGGAAAAGAATACATCAACCGAGAGCTGGCACTGAAAGTCATGAGAGCGTTACCAAAGGAGTGGGACGTGAAGACCATGGCCATGAGGGAGTCAAAGGACCTGAACAAAATGGAGCTTCATGACCTATTTGCAAATCTAAAGGCATATGAATTTGAATTGGAGACAAGATCTGAAGTTCCCTCAACCTCCCAGCCAACCAAGGCGCTAGCAGCAACTACAACTATCGAACAGTGCTCTCCTAGCACAAGCAAAACGGCAGATCAACTTAGTGACGACGTCATGTCCCTCTTCGACAAGAAGTTTGGGAAATACTTGAGAAGATCCTTTAACCCTTCTACCTCTTATAATAACTATCATAAATCTGATAAAGTTAATGCTGATCTTACATGTTTTAACTGTGGTCGTCCAGGGCATTTTGTAGCTGATTGCAATAGGCCAAAGAAGGAGGACAGATCCAGGGATGACAAGAGAATTGATGATAGATATTGAAGAGATGAGAAGAAGGAGGATAGATACAAGAAGGAGGATCGGTACAACCGTGATGACAAGAATGATGATAGAAATATCGAAAGATCCAAGGAGCGATCCAATGATAGGAGGATGAGAACAAGACCTGAAAGAAGGTCAAATAGAAAGAATGACAGGAAGGTGATGATGGCAGAAGAGAGCACCAAGAGCTGGGCGGATAGTGATTCAGAATCTTCAACCAGCAGCTCATCATCCAGTGATAGTGAACAGGAGGAAGTTCACTACCTCATGGCTGATCAAACTTCTGATGATGAGGTATTCGATTTCTCCAATGTTGAATTTATACGTGAGGATCTAGTTCAGGCACTGAACGATATGGTCCATGAGTACAAGACTCTATCTCACACATTTGAGGAAATCAAGGCCGAAAACGCAAGTCTGAAAAATAGTTCGACAGATTCAAGTTCTGATTAGCTTGAGGATGTTGACAGTTGAAAGACTGAGTTGAGTAGGCTGAAGATAGAAAATGATTTGTTGAGAAATGAGGCCAGCGAGCTCAAGGCTGAAGTCGATAAATTAACTAAAGAAATGAGCTCATGGAACCAGTCTACTCGTTCTCTCCACAAGCTGAATGAAAGTCTAAAGCAAGTTTATGATATATCTGGCATTGGCTTCAGTAGTGGTGAGAGCAGTGAAGGGGAGACAAGTACTCAACCACAATTAGTATATGACAAGTTCAACAAAATGAGCTTTGTCAAAGCTAATGTGATATATGATTGCTTTGAGTCCGTAACATATGATGATCAGAACTCTCCAAAGTTGAGTGATAATGGAAAACCTGGTATCGGCTTTTCAAAATCTGAGAGCTCCAAGCCTAACTGGCTAAAGAACAAATTGGACAAAGACAAAGCAAAAGCTGGTCAAAAACCATTTGTTCCTAACCAGCAGTGGCGTAGTTCAAAGAAGGTAAAAACTGGTTGGAAAAACACTCAGCCAAGGAGAGATTCATATGGTCAAAATGTGAAACCAAAACTCAACAGATCTCACCCTAATTATGCACAGACTTTTGTGGATCCAAATACTGGGAAAACTATGAAAGTAATTCAAGTATGGGTCCCGAAAGGGGTAATCCAATCTGGACCCAAGTAAAATTGGGTACCAAAATTTGCTTTTATGATTGCAGGGCAACAGGTACAAAGCTACTAATGATTCAATTATCTGGTACCTGTACAGTGGGTGTGCACGCCACCTGACTGGAAATCCAAAGCTACTAACAGACGTTGTTCCTCAAAAAGGAGCAAAAATAGTCTTTGGAGACAATGCTTACTGTAACACTGTGGTTAAGGGTAATCTTACCCATGGTAACATCTCTATTTCTGATGTTCTAGTTGTTGATAACTTGCGTTACAATCTGATCAGTATCAGTCAGCTTTGTGACAAAGGTTTCCTTGTTAATTTTCAACAACACACATGCACAGTTCAGAATTCAAATGGTCTGATTGTATTGGTGGGCAAAAGATCGGGGAACACCTACATTATCGATTGGTCAGATCACGTGAAGTCTGAACAGTTGTGTCTTGCAGCTGGTTCTTCCAAGAGCTGGCTGTGGCACCAAAGAATGAATCACTTAAACTTCAAAACACTTGCCAAGTTGAGTGAACATGATATGGTTTCTGGTCTGCCAAAAATCAGTTTTTCTAAGGACAAGATTTGTGCAGCATGTCAACTGGGAAAACAAATTCGATCCAATTTCAAAACAAAAGGTGGTAAACGTTCTTCCCGAAGCTTAGAGCTTTTGCATTTGGATCTTTTTGGTCCTGTTTCTATAACCAGCTTAGGGGAATGAACTACACCATAGTCATTGTTGATGATTTTACTAAATATACTTGGGTGGTGTTTTTAAAGCAAAATATGAAACCGCTGACCAGTTGATTAGGCTTTTAAAACGTTTGCAAAATGACAAATCTTGTACAGTCAACCGGATACGGAGTGATCGAGGAACAGAGTTTTTAAATAAAAAATTATCTTCTTATCTGGATGATATTGGAATAAAGCATGAGCTTTCTGCAGCTAGAACTCCTCAGCAAAATGGTTTAGCTGAGAGGAGAAACCACACTTTAAAAGAAGCTGCTAGATCTATGATTGCTTATTCGGGTATTTCTCAAAAATTTTGGGCAGAAGCAGTTAACACAGCATGTTACACTCAGAACAGATCAATGATTAATAGGATGCACGATAAAACCCCCTATGAGATCTGGAATGGCAAGAAACCTGATATTTCATATCTCAGGGTGTTTGGATGCAAGTGCTTCATTCATAACAATGGCAAGAAGCATCTAACTACTTTTGAACCTAAATCTGATGCAGGAATATTTTTAGGTTACTCAGCAGTGAGCAAGGCGTATAGAGTATTCAACAACAGAAGTCTAACAGTTGAGGAATCCGCTCATGTGGTTTTCGATGAAACCAGCTTAAAATCAAAAATAGCAGCAGATATTCTTAGCCTTTCCACCCAAATTGGTGACATCGCCGATTACATAAGAGGCGGTGATGCCAAAAAGGGGGAAATAGGCAGTAGCAGCCGCCGCCCGCCGCCTGTTCGTGTGGAATGCCGCCCTTTACCTACTCAGGCTAACCAAGGTGAAAGCAGTTCAGGCCATGGACGTGTTCTCAATGTGGAAGAGGTTGCGGAAATAGTTCGAGAGGCAGATAGACAGGAAGATAGACGGGAAAGAGAAAGGGAAAGGGAAAAGAGACTAAGAAGACTAAGGAGAAAAGGACATTAGTTTCTTGTACAAATCCTGTGTACCATTTGCTCAGTTAATGAAAATTTGTCTTCAGCAGTCGTTGTACAATTTACTTTGCAAATTTATTTTTATCGGCTGCTAAGTTTTGTCATCACCAAAAGGGGGAAATTGTTAGGATAAAATTTATAGTTTTGGTGATAACAAAATAGGACAAGTTATTCTTGAATAATCAGACGTTGTCAATAGGTAGCAAGAATCCAGTCGACAGGCTTTTCCAGACGTAGCTACAGTAGATCAGTTGTGAGGTGAAACCAGTTGTTACCTACAGAGGTGTGTTCAATCAGTCGATGGGTTATACAGTCGAGAGCTACAGTGAATTTATTCTTTGGTATCGAATCAGTTGCAAGCTACAGTGATTTGTTTATTCAGACGTTGAGTATCCAGTCGAGAGCTACAGTATCTTGTGTTAGTCGACGTGTTACATAAACAGACGAGAGATAATGTTTTTGGTAATCCAGACGCAGTGTATGTTAGAGTAGATGCCCAACTAGCCAACTTGTGGCGTGTGGGTTTATAGACTCTTTTATGAAACAATCTTTATATATGATATTCGCATTTATTATGTGGCATTCTTTACTTTCATTGTATGTATGATGATTTACAATTGCGTTGAGTAAAGACCTAGAATGCACTCAAGCGTATGTTAGATGTGATAGTGGGTATGACGGCTATCATGAAACACATCTAATAGTCGCTGTGTATTCTGAACATGTACCTAGTCGATTGGGCCGTCAAAATGAGGATAAGGCCGCCCGAGTTCGAGACTAGTATCTGCGATGCAAAGTACCATGTTTCATTGGTAGGGAACATTGTGATGTTCTGAGCATGCAGATAGATAGTGACCTGGTGATCTATCGAACTACCCTCCTTCGGACTTTTCAAGTGGTTACCATTTGTCGAGTGGATAAGTCCGAGGTCTTGGTTGTACTGATTAGTCCTCACGACTCGAAACGTCATTGAGACTCTACATGATAGGTGTCTCATTTTGACCCGTTTGCCGACTCACTTGGGGTCATAAGGCGTCGGGATTGGGTGAGACCCCGATGCATGTAGGAGTCGATGCATCGTTGTCGAGGATTCACCGCTCGCAGACATGCGTGGATATCCTATGCTATCTGAGGGGATAATAGTGTATAAATCTCTGGCCAGAGTACTAGAAGTGTTTTAGGTAAATGTGTTTACCTAGTTACACTCGCGATGTCACTATTCGATCTCCAAGATGTATGCATAGCAATCGGATCTTTAGCGACTCTCGATTTACCAATGGTCGTTGATCTGATCGGCTCGCAGACATGCGTGGATATCCTATGCTATCTGGAGGGATAATAGTGTATAAATCTCTGGCCAGAGTACTAGAAGTGTTTTAGGTAAATGTGTTTACCTAGTTACACTCGCGATGTCACTATTCGATCTCCAAGATGTATGCATAGCAATCGGATCTTTAGCGACTCTCGATTTACCAATGGTCGTTGATCTGATCGGGATATATGGATTGAAAGGACCGTACTGTACGCTAACCACGACCAACTGGTTCTTGCAGGCACTATCAGTGATACCTAGGGGATCATGGGGCGATGTTGCTAGACGCTCTTACCATGATCCGATGGGCAAGTCCGGAATTGTGATTCCGGAGCCACAATGGTTGTGGGCCCACGGCTAGCTGTATCCCTGAACCATTGAGAGTCACACAAGTACTGGATTCGAGATTCCCGCACGGATACTCAGCTCAATGTGTTGAGCATACGAAGAGGATTTTGGGAGTGCGACTTCCTAAAAGTCAACAGGGGTCAAACCGGGGTTTCCCGCTGTTGAGGGGCAAAACGGTCATTTTGCACTGGGGTTCTGAAAAACGGTTTTTCAGATCATGGCGTTCAGTTTTGGAAACTGAATCGATCGGTCCGATCTGATCGGCGATCGGAGTTATGATGAAGTCTCGGTGGTGGAGATGAACTAAATGTTCATCGTTGGACCCGGGCCCGTTGGGCCGGTCCAAGTCCAACTCTTAAGCTTATTTAATTAAGCCTAAACCTAGACTTCAACAATACAAGACACTCTAAACCCTAAACCTAGATTGAAATAGCCGCCCCTCCTCTCTTCAATAGCCGCCGCCGCCGTCGCCTCGAGTCGCCGGAATTCATTCCGGCCAATTTGACGAGGAGAATCCGTCCTCGTAGATCTCGTCACGCCTTCTAGTGCAGGGTGACGAAGGAGTCTCGTATCCGGTCGTGGACCGGATTGGCGATATCTACCGCAATCTACCGAGAAGAGCCGACGTTATTGTAACTACGGTTGGAGCCAGGCACAAGTGCCAGCAAGGTAGTGTTTTGAACACCCTATGAATGTTGAATTATGAATTTGTTTATCGTATTGATCGCCTCCCGGACATGTATTTTCTGTTCTTCCGCTGCCTAGCCGGGGGGCGCAATCCGAATCCCCAACAGTGTACAGTAGTTTGAAAATCCAGACGCAGTGTACAGTTGTATTGGAATCAGTCGTAGGATAGTATTGGTAAACCAGACGCAAGCTACAGTGCTCTCATAAATCAGACGCAAGAAGTCAAATAGTAGCGTGTGTAAAACGACAGCGTTTAAGCAAGTTAAAGCGACACCGTATTGAAACCAGACGAGAGCTACAGTGAGTCACTTAACCAGTCGAGGGTGTTTTGCAAAACGATGTCGTATGGATAAGTTAAAGCGGCAGCGTTTTATCTAATCAGTTGATAGCCTTTATAAAAGATCCAGTCGTTGGTATTTGAGGATAGCGATGGCAAAACGATGTCGCTTGAATAATTTGATACGACAGCATTTTTGACTTCGCGCTAGAAACCAGTCGTTGGGTTGTATTAAAGAATCAGGCGCTGGAAAACCAGTCGATGCATACTTGGAAGTATCTTCCAGTCGAACCATTTGAAACCACGATGAAGAAAATTGGATCTGGTTATGAAAGGAATTTCAGGCGCAAGTTTAAATTGATTCAAATACGATCGAATACTCAAGATTGAAAAGATCATCAGGGTCGTACTATTGCCTGGAATTAAGGAGACGTAGGTACTATTTTGGGTAAATAGTACGATGTATAGAGGCCGTTTTTCAATGCTTGCACAGAATGGAAAGAAGACAAATTGGCTCTGTCAATGAGCCATTTTGCCTTGTAGTAGAGCAGGAATTACGGCATACTATTTGACAGTAACTCAAACGGGATTTATTTTCCTTTGAAGCTTTTATGACCGTTGCAATCGAAGCCTATAAATACCAGGAGCTGGATTGAATAAATCATCCTTCGCTATTATCACATTTGCGGTCACGCTGTCAAAATATTATCACGAGCTTTCCTTGCATTCATCTTTATGAAGCTCAAAGACTTGAAGAATACAACCTCTATTATTCATTGAAATACCTTCAAGTCATCCTCTGGTTCAATCCTTGAATCGAGTTTCTTTGTTTAAGAAACCAGAGGATTTTACATGTGACGCCCAAACCCAACGGGGCCACGAGAATTGGGGTAAACAAAAATTTTCGAATAAAAGAAGGGCTAAAAGATAATTTGTTATAAGCTGCATTTCTTATAACTCAAAGGAAACAAAACACAAGACAAATTCGAAGATCAGCAGGTACTTAAGTTCGCGCGCTACTGCTAAAACATTTGCGGAAAACAGAGTATTTCATATAACTTTGCAATTGCGGTTTACAATAGCTGCTATTCGATGTAAATATACAACCATTGCTATTGATTTAATACAGTACAACCTAATCAAAACAATACAACTTAGACACGGAAAAACGTAGGCCTTGGATAAACACAACGCCACCCATCTGCTGATTTCAAGTTTCACCTGCTGTTCCTCCACCAGTTGTCGTACCTGCACCATTTTAAAAGCTAGTGAGCCTAAAGGCTCAGCAAGTAAAATCTGAGTAGTAACAATTTCATAAAGACACGGAAAAACGTAGGCCTTGGATAAACACAACGCCACCCATCTGCTGATTTCAAGTTTCACCTGCTGTTCCTCCACCAGTTGTCGTACCTGCACCATTTTAAAAGCTAGTGAGCCTAAAGGCTCAGCAAGTAAAATCTGAGTAGTAACAATTTCATAAAACGCAGGCAGACATCTGTGCAATTCATATGTTAAGGAACTTCAAAATACAATATCATTTTCGTAAGCATTTCAATGGTGGAAACAGGGGAAGATAGCCCAGCTTCTCATTTCTTTCAATTTCATTTTCAGTTGATCAAGGCATATAAGTTCTATGTGGTCCAATTTGCACTTTGATCAAAATGACTCCCGATATCAGTTTTAGCATATAGCTCATATGAAAGGGCAGTCGACATCTTCGACAACTGCTCACCCTTCTCCTTGGTGACCGTAACTATCTATGCCATAATCTAAAACATCTTTTGTTCCTTAACAATCCTTTCTTTAAAACATTTCTGTTAAATCCTCGGGTTCCATCATTTTAAAAATTTGCTTCCCATTTTGAAACTTTATAGAGTATTGAATTCGACTTTGGAAACATATCGTAAAAAAATGGAACTGGATGAAAAGAAACCAGTCGCAAGGAATAGTACCAGTCGCAAGACTAATACCTGCGGAAATGAATAGTACCAGTCGCAACAAATAGGAACCAGTCGCAAGACAAGAATCCAGTCGCGAGGTCTTTTAAATAAATATAAAGTGAAACGATGTCGTTAGCGCGTAAATCAGTCGCAAGGAAAAACGCTAACACGATTATGTAAATCAATAGTACCAGTCGCAAGACTAGTACCAGCTGAAATGAACAGTACTTAAAACGAATAAAGCAACTGCTGAATTATCACTATGGAATGCATCTGCTGATGAACAGTGCATCTGCTGATTTTAGGAAAACTACGCAACTGCTGAATTCTATCAAAGGAAATACAGCTGCTGAATTAAAAATCACAATGCAGCTGCTGATCCTAATCAAAGGAAAACAACTGCTGATATTAATAAGGAAAGACGCATCTACTGAAATTTACGAAGACGCTTGCAATATCTAAACAATGATTTCGCTACCAGCCGTCGCCTATTAAACCAGACTTTATACTGATTCAATTAACAACTACTGATTATAAAATCATCAAATTTTGACATTACCACTACAGGAAGAACATTCGTAAACACTATAACCATACAGCTGCTGAATCTTAACATGGAGATACAGCTGCTGGATACATAACTCAACAATTGTAATATCAAAACAACAACGATGTTATCAGCTGTTGCCTATCAAACCATACCAATGATTCAACCAGCAACTACCAATTACACAGTTATCAAATTCTAATATTAAAGCTACTGTAAGAAGAACTTTCATAACATTTCTGGAAATAAATTCGAATCCTCAGTACATATAAAACTTCATAAACTTTCTGAAAAACATACTGGAAGCATCATAAACATCAAAATATCATTTTCGAACCCATCCCTTGGAGTCACCTGCTGGAACCAGCCGCAGCGCAATCTTACCTGCTGATATCAACAATTCAGCAGATACATAATATTTAAAATTGCCAAAATGGCCCATATGATTTATGAAATGCATAAATATGGTCCTAGGGATTTTGGGGCGTTACAACTCTACCCTCCTTATTGAAATTTCGTCCTCGAAATTTACGTACCAAATAAATATGGGTAAAGACTTAGCATATCAGCTTCTGTTTCCCACGTTGCTTCTCGCTCCGACTGGTTGGACCATTGAATCTTAACCATAGGAATGCTACGGTTTCTTAATCTTCTAATTTCTCGGAGGAGAATTCTTTCTGGTCGCTCTTCATAACTTAAATCTGGCGCTAAGTGAATTGGCTCATAACTTAGCACATGCGAAGGGTGGGGAATATATTTCCTCAAAGCTGATACGTGAAAAACATTGTGCACTGCTGACATTTGTGGAGGCAACGCCAATCGATAGGCGAGCGTTCCTACCTTTTCTAAAATTTCATATGGTCCAATATACCTTGGACTCAACTTCCCTTTCTTTCCAAAACGCATAACTCCCTTCATTGGAGCTATTCTCAGAAATACTCGATCACCTATTACAAAATTCAGCTCCCTTCTTCGATTATCTGCATAACTCTTCTGTCGACTTTGAGCTGTTTTCATTCTTTCCCTTATTTTTCTAACAGCTGCTGCTGTTTGTTCCACAACATCAGGTCCTAAACCAGCTCTTTCACCAACTTCATCCAGTGAAGTGGTGTTCTACACTTCCTGCCATACAAAGCTTCATATGGAGCCATTTGAATCGAAGCTTGGAAACTGTTATTGTAGGCAAACTCTACCAGCGGCAAACTCATATCCCATCCTGCTGAAAAATCTACAATACATGCTCTGAGCAAATCTTCTAAAATTTGAATCACCCTCTCCGATTGTCCATCAGTTTGTGGGTGAAACGCAGTGCTGAACGTCAATTTTATACCCATAGCTTTATGTAGACTCTTCCAAAAGGCTGATGTAAACTTAGGATCTCTGTCTGATACTATGGAAATTGGAACACCATGTAGCCTCACTATTTCTTTAACATACAATTCAGCGTACCTGCTCACCTCATAGGTCGTTTTAACTGGTAAGAAATGAGCAGACTTAGTGAGCCTATCAATTATAACCCATATGGAGTTATATCCTTGTACTGTTCTTGGCAAACCAGTTACAAATCCATCGCTATGCATTCCCACTTCAATTCTGGGATCGGCAGTGGCTTCAACAAACCTGCTGGTCGCTGATGTTCAGCCTTCACCAGCTGACATGTTAAACATTCAGCTACAAATCTAGCAACATCCCTCTTCATTCCTGGCCACCAATACAACTGCTGGAGGTCCTTATACATTTTCGTGCTTCCTGGATGTACTGAATATGGTGCTTTAACTAACTCCAACCATCACCTCTGCCTCATATTCAGTTCTTTCTGGGTGAAGAAATACTTCAAGCTTTTATGATCTGTGAATATCTCACACTTCTCCCCATAGAGATAATGTCTCCATATCTTAAGGGCAAAGACAACAGCTGCTAACTCCAAGTCATGCGTTGGATAATTTTTCTCATGTTCTTTCAGCTGCCTAGACGCATATGAAATAACTTTACGCTCTTGCATCAATACAGTTCCTAATCCCAACTTGGACGCATCAGTGTATATCACAAATTTTCCCTCATCAGTTGGCATTATCAGCACTGGTGCTTCAATCAGCGCTTGCTTCAATTTGTCAAAACTGGTTTGACACTCTTCTGTCCAGTTATACTTCACTTGCTTTCTTGTAAGCGTAGTCAGGGGAACAGCAATCTTGGAAAATCCTTGGATAA
Organism: Dorcoceras hygrometricum; assembly: GCA_001598015.1. Classification (NCBI taxonomy): domain Eukaryota; kingdom Viridiplantae; phylum Streptophyta; class Magnoliopsida; order Lamiales; family Gesneriaceae; genus Dorcoceras; species Dorcoceras hygrometricum. The sequence goes on from KV002474.1 coordinate 164,652, forward strand.
ACCGTCGATAATATCCAGCTAAACCCAAGAAACTTCTTATCTCTGTGACATTCTTTGGTACTGGCCAGTCGCGAACCGCTTCAACTTTAGCAGGGTCGACTTCTATTCCATCCCTAGAAATTATATGGACCTAGGAACGATACTTTCTCCATCCAGAATTCACACTTGCTGAATTTAGAAAACAACTGCTTATCTTTCAAAATCTGGAGCACAATTCTTAAATGTTGAACATGCTCCTGCTGAGTCTTAGAATAGACTAAGATATCATCAATGAAAACCACTACAAACTGGTCTAGATATGGTTGAAAGACTCTATTCATTAAGTCCATAAATGCTGATGGAGCATTGTAAGTCCAAAGGGCATAACCAAAAATTCGTAATGGCCATATCTAGTTCTAAAAGCTGTTTTGTAAACATCAGCAGCCTTAATCTTTAACTGGTGGTATCCTGAACTCAAGTCGATCTTGGAAAATACTACAGACCCTCTTAATTGGTCAAAAAGATATTCTATCCTAGGTAATGGATACTTATTCTTAATTGTCAACTTATTTAACTCTCGATAATCTATACATAATCTCATACTCCCATCCTTTTTCTTTACAAACAAAACAGGGGCTCCCCATGGCGAAGTACTGGGTCGAACAAATCCTTTTTCCAACAGGTCCTGTATCTGTTCTTTCAATTCTTTCATCTTTGTTGGAGCTAATCGATATGGTGGTCTAGATACTGGAGCAGCTCCTGGGATTAGATCAATGGAAAACTCCAACTCTCTGTCTGGTGGCAATCCTTGAATATCTTCTGGGAAAACTTCAGGGAATTCATTTGCTACTTCTACTATGGACAGCTGGGGCCTATCAGTAGCGGCTAACGATGATATAGTTGGAGGAATTTTATTATCATGTTTGGCCAAAAACTGGAATGATTCTTCTCCTACTGGATTAACAGCTACTGTTCGCAGTTTAAAGTCAATCACTACCCCAAACTTAGTTAGCCAATCTATTCCCAAAATCAAATCAAACTCCGGCATTGGCAACACAATTAAATCAGCAGTAATCTTATGCCCTTGAAGTTTAAGACCTAAACTTTTAAACAATTCATGCGATACCAATTTTTCCCCAGATGGTACCAACACACAATAACCTATCATTACTTGCTCCGGCTGGATTGATAATTTCTTAAAAAATTCAGCAGAAATGAATGAATGTGTAGCTCCTGAATCTAACAAAGCTAGAGAAGGAAATCCAGCTATCGAAATTTCACCTGTAACCACCGTAG
>KV002475.1:0-13327 GCA_001598015.1 Dorcoceras hygrometricum
ATCTAGATCCATCACACCAGTACAATGTCTGCAAATCTTTGTACATCTTCGTACTCCCTGGGTGGATGGAGTACGTCGATTCATGAGCCTCAGATAAGATCTCAGCTCTCAACTTTCCAGTACTAGGAACCCACATACGCCCTCTGAAGCTAACTATCCCATCCTCAACTGTGTATAGACCTCGTCCTGTGGCCTCATCTCGCTGTCTCCACTGCTATAACTGCTCATCGGAGGTCTGATAATCTCTAATCCTCTCTCGAAGAGTCGGCTGAATAGTGAGCGTTGCTAAACTCGGCGCACAGCCTCCTGAATACAACTCCAGTCCAAACCTCTCTATCTCAGTCTGTAGTGGCATCTCAACTGACAAACAAGCCACTACTGCATTCTTCCGGCTCAAAGCGTCTGCTACTACATTAGCTTTACCCGGATGGTAGCTAATGTCACAGTCATAGTCCTTCACCAACTCTAACCATCTGCACTGCCTCATTTTCAGCTCCTTCTGGGTGAAGAAGTACTTGAGGCTCTTGTGGTCGGTGAATATCTGACACTTCTCGCCGTACAAGTAGTGCCTCCAAATCTTCAAAGCGAACACTACTGGTGCAAGCTCCAAATCATGCGTCGGATAATTCTGCTCATAACTCTTCAGCTGCCTCGACGCATAAGCAATAACCTTACCACACCGCATCAGAACTGCACCCAAACCTCTCAAAGAAGCATATGTATAAACCACAAACTCCTCGGGGTCCACTGGCATAGCTAAAACTGGTGCTGAAGTGAGGGCCTCCTTCAGATGATCAAAGCTCCTTTGACACTCAAGGCTCCACACATACTTCGTATTTTTCTTGGTCAGGGCTGTCAAGGGCACTGAAATTGAAGAGAAGCCCTTGATAAATTTGCGATAGTAACCTGCCAAGCCAAGAAACTGCGAATCTCCGCTGCATTCCTCGGAATCCCCCAGTTCTGCACTACCTCTACTTTCGATGGGTCAACTAAAATCCCATCTCTCGACATAATATGCCCTAGAAATGCCACCTGCTCAAGCCAAAAATCGCACTTGCTGAACTTTGCATACTATTTGTGCTCTCTAAAAGTCTGCAAAGATGTCTGCAAGTGCTGCCTATGCTCCTCCAAGCTCCTCGAATAGACCAGAATGTCGTCGATGAAAACTATAATGAACTGGTCTAAATGCTGCCTGAATACCCTGTTCATCAAATCCATGAAAATCGCTGGGGCATTCGTCAGGCCAAACGACATCACCAAGAACTCGTAGTGGCCGTAGCGTGTCCAAAAAGCAGTCTTGGACACGTCCTCCTCTCTAACTCTCAGCTGGTGATAGCCAGATCTCAAATCAATCTTTGAGAACACCGAAGCTCCCTGCAACTGATCAAATAAATCCTCAATCCTCGGGAGTGGGTACTTATTCTTCACTATGACTCTGTTCAGCTCCCGGTAGTCAATACACAACCTCATGCTGTCATCCTTCTTGTTCAAAAACAATACTGGCGCGCCCCATGGAGAAAAGCTAGGGCGTATGAACCCCTTATCGAGCAACTCCTGAATATGCTCTTTCAGCTCCTTCATCTCGGTAGGAGCTAATCGATAAGGTGCCTTAGAGATAGGCACAGTACCCGGCATCAGCTCGATAGAAAACTCCACCTCTCGCTCCGGTGGAATTCCCACTGCATCATCAGAGAAGACATCTGCAAAATCCCTGACTACCTCCACATCAGACAGTGAAGGGCCTGCTGAATCTCCTGTAGTGGTAACGCTGGCCAAGAACGCCTGACATCCAAACTCGACTAGCTTTCTCGCCTATAGAAACGATATGAATCTGGGCTTCCGTGCTCTCCTCGCTGCCTCAAATAAAAAGGTCTCCTGCCCTGGCGGCCTGATAGTCACTGACCTCTGGTGAAAATCGATCACCACTCCAAACTCCGTCAACCAATTCATACCCAGGATGAGGTCTAATCCTGACATCAGCAAAACGACCAAGTCTGCTCTGACCGCATGATCCTGGAACATCATCTTCAATCCTTGCACTACGCTGGTCTTCGTCAACTCCTCTCCTGACGGAACCGTCACGGCGAGAGCTACTCCCAAGATCTCCGGAACAATACCCATCCTCTGTGTGAATGCACTCGAAATAAACGAGTGGGTCACTCTTGAGTCTAGCAAGACGAGTGTAGTGACACCTAGCACACGAATCTCGCCTGAAACAGAAACGTCACACAGGTACGCGTTTATGGTCAAACTAGATCCCAAAAAGTAGTTAGAAGCCTAAGACATTTCTAAGTTCGCTATTCCTACCCGTCTAAGTTCTCAAGGTAGGTCCTAAAAGATCTAATAGTTCTTACCTATATCAATTCAGCAACTAAGGCATAAAATCTCCTAGCAGTGTTCTACCTAGCATTAAATTTTTTTTTAAAACATCCAAAAAAAGACAACACGTCAAAGCAAGGAAACGACGAAAATCTAAAACGGAATACCTGTGAGCAATGTCATGTCCGAATCTGCAGCATCTGCCTGCATCACGAAAACATGACCTGTGGCCTGTCTCTTCTTAGGGCAATCCCTAGAAATATGCCCTGGCTCCTTGCAATGATAGCACCGGCCTGATCCAGCCATGCAAGGTCCTGAATGCTGCTTACTGCACTCCTTGTAGATTGGTGTCCCTCCAGGTCTAGGGGCGTTGGCCCCCTGCTGCTGCGGCCTCTGCTGACCCTGCGGTCTCTGCTGCTGAGGCCCCTGAGGAGTTGGGCCCTTAGGAGGCCCCTGAAATGGTCTCTTCGCTGGCGGCTGCGAAGTCTGGCCCTGACGGGCTGCTGAAACTGGCGCTTCCTCTGGAAGTCATCCCTCATATCCTTCCGGCCCCTCTCGGACCAGTACGCCTTGTTCATCGCTGCCATGTAAGTAGCCACATCCGCCACATTGACATCGTGGCGGATGTTTGGTCGTAGTCCATCAGTAAACTGCCGCAGCTTCTCACTCTCCACAGTTGCGATCGAGGGCACGAAGTGAAACCCCCACTCGAACTGTCGTACGTACTCAGCAACAGACTTGTCTCCCTGGCGGAGACTCATAAACTCCCGAATAAGTTGGCTCCGGGCATCAGCAGTGAAATACTTCTCAAAGAAGACAGTCTTGAATCCATCCCAAGTCAGACTCTTCGGCACTAGACCGACAACTGCGCTCTCCCACCAAAGAGTGGCATCGCCCTTCATCATGAAGATGGCACAACGAACCTTGTCAGCATCTGGGAGACCCATATAAGCATAGATGGTCTCCAAAGATCGGATCCACTCCTCAGCAACAAGTGGACAATAGTCCCTAAGAACTCCTTAGGTCCTTTTCTGCGAAACCTCTCAGCGACGTCCACCTCATGCGACTTCCCGGATCGCTCCGACAGACGCTCCAAAATTCTGGCAATCCCGGCTAGCATATCCATGTTAGCTCTCTCATACGGTGTCAGCTGAGGAGGTGGGTGAGGAGGAGGCGTAGAATCATCCCGGTGGCTCCTATGGCGTTTGGGGGGCATACTGATACACCAAAACCTTATCACGTAAATTTAAGGGCATGACTAAGCGTCTAACTCTTAACATTATAAGGCCAAAACTCATGCAAAAATAAAACATGCAACATCGAACATAAACATAAATCGTAAAACTGTAAAACTCACAGACTGGCAGTGCCACTTTCGAGCTCCACGTAGCAGGCTAGTACCCCACCAGAACCACCGCTCTAATACCAACTGAAACGAACCAGACTCTAATTTTTTTTAAAATCATATGCAGAATAAAGAACTAATAGGTATGGCTCGTTCCCTTTTTAATTCATTTTTCTAAAAATATACTTGATACAGAAATAAACAAATATTCTAAATTATAAAATCATTCATACAGTAAATGTAAAATCATCCATACAGTGTTAAAACGAACAGACTGAGTAAAAGTACTGAACTTGACATGCTAAAAATCAATGACTAAAAAGTGTATCATAACAAAATAAAGACAACATAGTGGTCACGGGGTACTGCTGCAACAGGCGCTCAGAGGTCCTCACCGTCAGTCGGGACATACTCTACCGGATCATCACCTGCACCATTTAAACCTAGTGAGCCTAGAGGCTCAGCATGTTCTATCTTTAAAATAACAAGGTACATACTAATAAGGCCACATGCAAGCACATACGTGTACTGAAATAACATTAAATCATACATGCGTGAATGGTCGTAAAACATGGTTCGTCATCGATCGTAATGTATCATAATCATATAGTATATATCATAAGGTATAACGTAACGTAACATAAAAACGTATGAGTCGTATCGGTGAAATGTGAGCGGGCGTATTACTGATCAGTCGAAAGAACCAATGTACGTGGCGGTGCGGTTCACCCGACCTTACCTCGGGATCCCACACACCTCTATGCTTGCCACTTCACCATGTCGTGATCACATTGGATCCATAAGCTCGTAATATATTAAAACAGAGGATCCTCGGGCCAGGCTACCCGGCTAGCTCCCATCATAAATGTTGGCGCAGTGGCGGATCGGGATCCCGATTCCAGGGGCGCAGCGGAAGTTTCAAAATTTTGCACCGGGAATCGTTCAATACATAATAATAATAACAACAATTAAACATACATAGGATGTTTGAATATGTCTCCTTGCTGGCGTCTAGGCGCCCGGCTCCGACCAGATTCACAGGGAATCTGGCACTTCAAGGTAGGCGGCGGTATATCTCCTCAATCCGGTCCACGATTGGATGCACGAGTCATTCGTCAGTCTGCACTAGAAGAGCTGACGAATTTTGAACGAACTGAATCTCCTCGACAAGGTGATCGGAACAAGTCCGATCACGGCGGCGGCGGCACGGTGGCGCGGCGCGGCGGCGCGTGGGAAGGCGGCGGCCGAGAGGTGAGGAGGGAGGGAGGGCGGCGCTACTTGGTGGCTAGGGTTTGTGTGTTGTTATGTTGTTAATACAACCCTAGACCATGTATTAGTATAGGTGTGATGGGCTTGAACCGGCCCATTGGACCTGGGGCGGGCCCAGTCCAACATATGAACATTCGGTTCATCCCTATCACCGTGGCTTCATCATAACTCCGATTGACGATCTGATCGTACCGATCTACACAGTTTCCAAAACTGAGTATTATGATATGAAAACAATTTTTCATACCGCCTAGTCCAAAATTGCAGTTTAGCCCCTCAACTATGGGAAATCGCAATTTGACCCCTGTTGACTTTTAGGAAGTCGCACTCCCTAAATTCCTCCTCCTATGCTCAACACATTGAGCTCAGTTTTCGTGCGGGAATCATGAATCCAGTACTTGTGTGACCCTCAATGGTTCAGGGATACAGCTAGCCGTGGGCCCACAACCATTGCGACTCCGAAATCACAATTTCGGACTTGCCCATCGGATCATGGTAAAGCGCCTAGCAACATCGCCCTATGATCCCCTAGGTATCACTGATAGTGCCTGCAAGAACCAGTTGGTCGTGGTTAGCGTACAGTACGGTCCTTTCAACACATATATCCCGATCAGATCAACGACCATTGGTAAATCGAGAGTCGCTAGAGATCCGATAAATATGCATACATCTTGGAGATCAAATAGTGATATCACGTGTGTAACTAGGTAAACCCATTTACCTAAAATACATCCAGTACTCTGGCCAGAGATTTATCACACTATTATCCCCTCAGATAGCATAGGATATCCACGCATGTGAGCGAGCGGTGAATCCTCGACAACGAAGCATCGACTCCTACATGCATCGGGACCTCACCCAATCCCGCCACCTAATGACCCCAAGTGAGTCGGTAAACGGGTCAAAGTGAGGCACCTATCATGTAGAGTCTCAATGACGTTTCTAGTGGTGAGGACTAATCAGTACAACCAAGACCTCGGACTTATCCACTCGACAAATGGTAACCACTTGGAAAGTCCGAACGAGGGTAGTTCGATAGATCACCAGGTCACTATTCATTTGCATGCTCAGAACATCACAATGTTCCCTACCAATGAAACATGGTACTTCACATCGCAGATGCTAGTCTCAAGCTCGGGCGGCCTTATCCTCATTTTGACGACCCAATCGACTAGGAACGAGTTCAGAACACATAGTGACTATTATATGTGTTTCATGATAGCCATCATATCCACTATCACATCTAACAAACACTGTGGTGCATTCTAGGTCTTTATCCAACACAATTGTTAACCTTATAACATAATGAAAATAAAGATTGCCATATAACAATACGAATTTCATAAATAAAGATTGTTATACAAAGAGTCAATAAAACTCACACGCCACAAGTTGGTTAGTTGGGCATCTACTCTGACAATCTCCCACTTGTCCTAAAGCCAACTGCTCATCAGACACAGTCCCATTGTTTCGCGATGTTTTTCAAACAACGGTCCTGGCAAGGGCTTCGTAAGTAGATCAGCAATGTTGTCTGCAGAGGTGACTCTCTCGACTGCTATGTCACCTCTAGCCACAATATCCCGGATTATGTGGTATTTCCTTAGTATATGTTTGGATATTTGGTGAGACCTAGGCTCCTTTGCTTGCGCAACGACACCCTTGTTGTCGTAGTACAACGGGACTGGACCAACTCCTTCAGGAATTACGCCCAACTCTTGGACGAAATTCCTTATCCAAACCGCCTCTTTAGCAACAGCTGATGCTGCGATGTACTCAGCCTCAGTGGTTGAATCCGCGATGGTGTCTTGCTTGGAACTCTTCCAAGAGACAGCACCACCATTGAGCATGAATACAAATCCAGAGGTTGACTTCGAATCATCCATGTCACATTGGAAGCTAGAATCAGTGTAGCCTTCCAATTTCAGTTCACCACCCCCATAGACCATGAACATATTCTTAGTCCTTCGTAAGTACTTAAGAATATCTTTCACAGCCTTCCAATGCATTTGGCCGGGGTTGGCCTGGTAGCGGCTCGTGACACTCAGAGCATATGCGACATCCGGTCTAGTGGAGATCATGCCATACATAATACTACCTATTGCCGAGGCATATGGCACACGTGTCATACTCTCTATCTCCTCATCAGTATTTGGACACATAGACTTAGATAGAGTGACCCCGTGGCACATAGGTAGGTGTCCTCTCTTGGACTCTTCCATAGAGAACCTCTTAAGTATGGTATCGATGTAGGTAGCTTGGGTGAGTCCGAGCATCCTTTTCGATCTATCCTGATAGATCTGTATTCCAAGAATATAGGACGCTTCACCTATGTCCTTCATCGAGAACCTAATAGAAAACCACACTTTAGTTGACTGCAACATTCCTACATCATTCCCAATGAGTAGAATGTCATCAACATAAAGTACAAGGAATGTCACAGCATTCTTAACTACCTTCTTATATACACATGGCTCCTCGGGATTCTTGATGAAACCAAATTCCTTAATTGTTTCATCGAATCTCAGGTTCCAACTCCACGATGCTTGTTTGAGACCGTAGATCGATCTCTGAAGTTTGCATACCTTATGCTCACTTCCTACAGATGTGAAACCCCCAGGCTACGTCATATAGATCTCTTCCTTAATGTTTCCATTAAGGAACACAGTTTTCACATCCATTTGCCATATCTCATAGTCGTACCATGCGGCTATGGCTAGTAGGATTCTAATTGACTTGAACATTGCGACTGGTGAACAAGTAGATCGATCTCTGAAGTTTGCATACCTTATGCTCACTTCCTACAGATGTGAAACCCCCAGGCTACGTCATATAGATCTCTTCCTTAATGTTTCCATTAAGGAACACAGTTTTCACATCCATTTGCCATATCTCATAGTCGTACCATGCGGCTATGGCTAGTAGGATTCTAATTGACTTGAACATTGCGACTGGTGAACAAGTTTCATCATGGTCAACACCTTGCCTTTGAGTGTAACCTTTCGCGACCAGTCTTGCCTTGTAGGTCAGTACCTTACCGTCAGGCCCGAGTTTTCTCTTGTATATCCATTTGCACCCAATAGGAACAATTCCTTCGGGAGGATTAACAAGAGTCCAAACTTGGTTCGCATGCATCGAGTCAATCTCAGATTGCATTGCTTCAAGCCACAAATTAGAATCAGCATCGGAAATTGTCTCCTTGAAAGTTCTTGGATCACATCCAATAGTTTGATCAGTTTGATCATCTTCAAGAATGAAACCATATCTATCAGGAGCCCTAGGAATCCTTTCAGATCTCCTAGGTGCGACCATTTCTGGTATTGGCTCTTGAGGTGCGGGAGATTCACTCGGTACTTCAGTTGGTTCTCGAACCTCTTCGAGTTCTACTATTTTGCCTTTTCTATCAAGTAGAAACTCCATTTCCATAAAGGGGGCATTTCTAGAAACAAACACTTTTGTTTCATTGGGATAGTAGAAGTAGTATCCAATGGAATTCTTTGGATACCCAATGAAAGTAGCATAAGATGGATCTAGTATCCAGCTTATCTCCCACTGTCTGCTTCACGTAAGCAGGACATCCCCAAATCCTCATGTATGAGTATTTGGGCGGCTTGCCCATCCATACCTCATATGGAGTCTTATCCATTGCCTTGGTGTGGACATTATTCAACAACATTACCGCTGTTTCGAGCGCATAGCCCCAAAACGAGGTAGGAAGCTCAGTAAAGCTCATCATAGATCGAACCATGTCCATCAAGGTTCGATTACGACGCTCCGCTACACCATTGAGCTGTGGTGTGGCCGGAGGGGTCCACTGCGAGAGAATCCCATTCTCTTTAAGATAGTCTTGAAATTCAGCACTCAAGTATTCACCACCTCGATCGGATCGAAGCGCTCTAATACTTTTTCCTAATTGATTTTCTACTTCAGTCTTGAATTCTTTGAACCTTTCAAAGGATTCAGACTTGTGCTTCATTAAGTACAAGTACCCATACCTAGAGTAATCATCGGTAAAGGTGATGAAGTATGTGTGACCGTACTTAGTACCAATGCTAAGTGGACCACACACATCAGTATGGATCAAATCCAATGGGCCTTGAGCACGTTCAGGCTTGCCCTTGAAGGGTTGTTTAGTCATTTTTCCCTTGAGACAAGATTCACAAATCGGTAGGGAGTTAATGTCTGACAAATCAAACATATCACTCCTAACCAACTTGTTCATCCTACTTAAGGAAATATGACCTAGCCTAGCGTGACAAAGTTGTGCCGGGTTCAAGCTATCGTTTTTCCTTTTAATTGTTGTTGTATGTGTTTCCACATCGTGAGTTGGAACTGCTTTTAATTTTAAGGTGTATAAATCGTTTTCGCGTTCCTCAATTCCAATCAAACATTCATTCTTGTATATATTGCAAATCTAATTAGCAAAATGACAAGAATATCCATCACTATCAAGCATAGAAACAGAAATAATGTTCTTTATTAACTCGGGAACAAATAAAACGTCTTTCAATAACAACTTAAAATTCGATGACAGAAATAAATAAACATCTCCTATCGCTACAGCAGCAACCCTTGCTCCATTTCCCAGCCTCAAGTGGGTCTCACCCTCTCTAAGACGTCGGCTTCTTGTAATCACCTGAAAATCATTGCAGATATGAGATCCACATCCGGTATCAAGTACCCAAGAATTCGAATTAAGAGACATATTTATTTCAATATAGAACATACCTTTCGCAGTTCGCAACTGCTCGAGGTACTCCGTGCAGTTCCTCCTCCAGTGCCCAGGCTTGTGGCAGTGGTGGCAAACATCCTCAGACTTGTTTGGCTTGGAAGCCTTTGCCTTGGGCTTCTTAGTGGGCTTTTCCTCCTTCGCAGGGGCAGAACGCTTCTTGCCCTTGCGTTTGGGCCCCTTCTTCGCAGAGGAAGAAGAGCCCATAAGGAGGACGGGCTTGTCCTTCTTTATGGTCCCCTCGAACACCACAAACATGTTCACCACCTCTTCAAGGGTGGCTTCCAGCTTGTTCATGTTAAAGTTGACCACAAAGGGGTCGAATGCAGCAGGGAGTGAGAGGAGAAGCAGATCCACTGACAGCTCATGTGGAAGCGTGATGTAAAGGCCCACCAAATTTTCAATAAGCCCAATCACACGAACCCCATGCTCGCGGACCGAAGTCCCATCGTGTATGCGACTCGTCATGAGCTCCTTAATAGTGGTGAACCTCTCAGTTCGCGAGTTCTCCTCATACAGCTCCTTAAGATGAAGGTGTATGTCAGCAGCATACACCGTCTTCTCAAAGCGCCGCTGCATTTCGTTTGACATCGATGCCATCATATAGCATCGAGTCTTAAGCTCGTCATCCCCCCATTTATTCAGCTTTGTCAGCTCCTCAGGACTGACATCGGCAGGGGCTTCCTTCGGAAGGCTCTTCTCTAACGTGTAGAGAAGTTTCTCCGAAGCCAATACAATATTGAGGTTTCGAAGCCAGTCTTGGTAGTTCAGATAAGTGAACTTGTTGCTATCCAGTATAGCAGCAAGTGGATTTTTTATCGAAGACATTTTATAAGAAGTTTATACTGAAAAGAAAAACAGACATGCATTACTAACTATATATGAAAAACGCTAAGACATAAAACAAGGTCATTTAGTTTTATGAATTACCCTCCCACTATTTTAACGATTTCACCACCCTCTAATGAAATCGAGAAAGCAAGTTTTCTTAGTGGGTACACAGAGTCCAATCAAGCAATCATGGTCCCGAATAATATCAGCCAACCATGACCCTCAAAAGGTAGAGCCCAATTGCAACAGGTGCAACCTCCGTGCATTTACCTCACATCCAGTAAGGGCCCAATAATATGACGCCGATTACTATCACGTGTCAAGATAACCCATCAATGTTGAGTTGTGAAGGACGGTCCCCTTAACGTCCCCAATAATATGAGCCAACGTTAAAGGGAGTTCCAAACAACAGCGAGTGTCAATGACGTGTACAGCTTTCCGACATACATAACCCCCTCAATAATATGAGCCGGACCATGTATGCGGGTAGCATCGATGTACACTCAGGAAAATTTAAACAAGTTTAAATTCCCTTAGCTTCATGATCTTATTGAATATAACCATGAAACTTTTAATCTTGATATTAATTTTAAATTATATTTAAAATGAGGGATTTTAATTTTGAAATTTGGTCTCATTAATTTTAAATCACATTTAAAAAGGCGAATTCCACAGATATATATCGCATATAAAGTTTGGGATGATCGATAAGCGAGAGCTATGAGGTCCGTGGTTGCCAAGCACGGACCTAGGCCCAGTCCTAGATGAAATGCAGTATGCAATGCAATCCTATTACATTTGCTTCCAGTTTTACAAATCTTCGGTCTTCAATATCTTTGATCATGATCTCCACCATCTTAAAGTTTGTCCTCCCACTAAGTCTAATATTTACAATTAAATAGCCATGACAAATAGGGATACAAATTTTAAAGGGGTGGGAACGGGCCATAAAGCAGGCCCACTTATAAATAGATATCAACAATATTACAACCAAAATTAGTAAAACCTAGCATACACCTAACATATTGGGCACGGTTCTCGATCATCCCAACATATAATCAATTCAAATAATTGACATAAATAAAATAATCAAATCAAATTTGATAATTTCGAACAAAATCATATTTTAATTATAAAATCATATTTTATAAATAAAATCACATTTTGTCATTTTTAATTGCATCAAATTGGGCTTAAAACAATTTTAGGCCCAAAATCTCAAAAATTCCAAAATCAAGTTTTTGGTCCGACCAAAATGGCCCAATATCAAATATTGGACCTGAAAATTTAATGGGCTGCCCGGGACAGGCCCGAAACATAACCTAGAAGACAAAACAGCCGTCGCAGCGCCACGAGGAATCGCCGGCCGGCGGCCGCCGTTTATCACACAGCGTGCGGCCTGGCCGCGCCATGCGCGGCGGAATAGCGCGCCACCGTGCGCGACAATCGCGCACGGTGGTCGGTCAGCGCGCAACGATGTGCGCGGGCCTGCATGCGACGATGCGTGCGCTGTCGCGCGCGGGATGGCACCGCCTTGCGCGGCGGATCGCGCGCCACCGTGCGCGACACTAGTGCATGGTGGCCGGACAGCGCGCAGTGATGCACGAGCTTCTGCGTGCGATGGCGCCGCCGCGCAAGGTTGCGCCGGCAGCCGTTTTCAAAATTTTTTTTTTGTTTTGATTCTGAAAATTTCGAAATCAGATGCAATAAGGCACAATTATGTATTGATAGATACGAGCCTTGACTCTGATACCATTGTTGGCGCAGTGGCGGATCCGGATCCCGTTTCCCGGGGCGCAACGAAAGTTTCAAAATTTTGCACCGGGAATCGTTCAATACATAATAATATCAATAATTAAACATACATAGGATGTTTGAATATGTCACCTTGCTGGCGTCTAGGCGCCCGGCTCCGACCAGATTCACAGGGAATCTGGCACTTCAAGGTAGGCGGCGGTAGATCTCCTCAATCGAATTGTTAGAGTAGATGTCCAACTAGCCAACTTGTGACATGTGGGTTTTATTGACTCTTTGTATAACAATCTTTATTTATGAAATTCGTATTGTTATATGGCTGTCCAGTCCTAGGTGAAATGCAGTATGCAATGCAATCCTATTACATTAGCTTCCGGTTTTACAAATCTCGGTCTTCAATATCTTTGATCATCATCTCCACCATCTTCAAATGTCCTCCCACTAAATCTAATATTTACATTTAAATGTCCATGACACATTGGGATACAATTTTAAGGGGTGGGAACGGGCCATAAATCAGGCCCACTGTATAAAAGATATCAACAATATTTACAACCAAAATCGCAAAATCTAGCATACACCTAATACATTGGGCACGGCTCTCGATCATCCCAAACATGCAATTAATTCATATAATTGACATAAATAAATAATCAAATCAAATTTGATAATTTCCAACAAAATTATATTTTATAAATAAAATCACATTTTGTCAATTTTAATTGCATCATATTGGGATTAAAACAATTTTAGGCCCAAAATCTCAAAAATTCCAAAATCAATTTTTGGTCCGACCAAAATGGCCCAATATCAAATATTGGCCTGAAAATTTAATGGGCTGCCCGGGACAGGCCCGAAACATAACCTAGAAGACAAAACAGCCGTCGCAGCGCCACGAGGAATCGCCGGCCGGCGGCCGCCTTTATCACACAGCGTGCGGCACATGGCCACACGCTGGCCGCGCCCAGTGGGGGGGAATCTCGCGCCACCGTGCGCGACAATCGTGCACGATGGTCGGCCAGCGCGCCACGATGTCGCGCAGCTACAGTGCTCACCGCGCGCACGCTACCGTGCGCATCGGC
>KV002475.1:23846-39168 GCA_001598015.1 Dorcoceras hygrometricum
CTAGCCACCTCCCGGGGCACCACCAGCTGGGCTAAAACCACGACCAGCTGTGTTACCTGGGTTTCCTGCAAATACACAAACACGGAAACAAGCCAAGCCCCGGAGGGACATGGGGTCAAACCCCAGTACGGAGAGCAATAATACAACATAATAATAGCAAGGAATAAAATGCAGGTGCTATGCATGAGACGCCAAGGAACAAGGGAAAGCTCGACCCACAAGGGAGCTAAGGAACTCAAACATAGCTCCAAGAATCATTGACAACGTATAGTGGCCACGGGGTGTGTTCACAGTGTGGTAGTGAGCCACTCGCCATGATACGACACCCACTTACCGGATGCATCAAACAACTCAACCTACCGTTGCCCCACCCATGAACTGTGGTAGTTAACCACTTGGCTCATGGTGGCTACGATCCCAGCAGGGAGAGGAGAGTGCGGTATTGCTGCTCGTCCTCACATCCTGGTAAGAAAACAATAACAATGCAACAATGGTACAAAGACTACCAAAACTGGACAGGAATACCATGCGTGTATGCAACATGCGGGGATGCAAGCATATAAACGTATGCAACACAGCAAAAACAGTATACACAATTCTCAACAGAACACAACCAGCAGGCACGGCAATTCCACATACCAACTACTACAATTCTTCCAAGCCATAACTTCGCTGTAAAACAAGCTCAAATCCGTACCTTATACTGAGCAACAACTAACCCTGCGAGAAATCCCGAAGACTCTGGTAAAAGCCTGTTAAACACACGGCATACAAAACGTAAATCTAACAGATTGCTAATCAAGCTCACGGCTGGGAGTTCACTTCGACCAGCTACCCAATATACCTCAACAATTCATAGAAAGCTTAAAAACTAAAGCTAGGAACAAGGTCTCACCGAAAACCAGAACGTAGTTCTACCAAATCGACGCAACACTCGAACGGCAGCAACTTCACGTTCCTCGACTAGCCAACTACAGCTTCTAAAACTGGTATGAATTGGAAGAGATTCTCAAGAGGAGTCCAACGCTACCTCGCACGAGCAGAACAACCACCGGAAACGACGGGAAATCGCCGAAAAGCTCACGGCTGAATAGTGTTCTAGGGTTCACAAGATAAGGAACGAAAGGCTGGAAATATTTGCTAAGTATGGGAAATGATATCACAATTCGAAATAATTGTCTGCCGACAAAACCAGTCGACACTAACAATTCCCAAACCAGCAGACGCAAGAACCAACAGCTGATGAAATCTCGAGTCATGCTAAACAAAACCAGTCGCTAACTACAGTAGCGAACAATCTCTCAAAGCTGGACAGCCAGTCGACCGGACGCTAAAATCACTCACAAGGCAAACCATCGACTGGTCCTCAAAACGGCGTCGCACCAACTTATCCAAACGACGTCGCATACTACCAGCAGCTGGGTATCCAGTCGCAAGACAAAACAACGCACAATGCTTCCCTCGTCTGGTACCAGTCGGAACGTACCAACACAACCAGTCGCAAGCACAGGAGCGCTGACCCGCGTTGACCATAGCTCTCAACTGCCTATCCAGACGCAACAACTCCTCGCATAATACCAGTCGCAGCTACAGTGCACAACCATTCGCAACATCTCAAACGACGGCGTTTCAAGCCCTGCGCTACCAAAACAAGCCACGACTGTTTTCACCACCGACCAGCTGCTAGTCCACAACTAGCTTTTGCCTCAAAACTCAAAAACACGAAAACATCCAGAATTTCTCAACACACGAAATGGAACCCGAAAATGCAACTCAAAACAGAGATCTAAACCACAAAATCTCATGATCAACCGATTAATTCCAACAATTAATCCTTAATACAAAATCAGGTCTCACACACGCGATGTCACTATTTGATCTCCAAGATGTATGCATAGTTATCGGATCTCTAGCGACTCTCGATTTACCAATGGTCGTTGATCTGATCGGGATATATGTGTTGAAATGACCGTACTGTACGCTAACCACGACCAACTGGTTCTTGCAGGCACTATCAATGATACCTAGGGGATCATGGGACGATGTTGCTAGGCGCTTTACCATGATCCGATGGGCAAGTCCGAAATTGTGATTTCGGAGTCGCAATGGTTGTGGGCCCACGACTAGCTGTATCCCTGAACCATTGAGGGTCACACAAGTACTGGATTCACGATTCTCGCACGAAAACTGAGCTCAATGTGTTGAGCATAGGAGGAGGAATTTAGGGAGTGCGACTTCCTAAAAGTCAACAGGGGTCAAATTACGATTTCCCATAGTTGAGGGGCTAAACTGCAATTTTGGACTAGGCGGTCTGAAAAATTGTTTTCACATCATAATACTCAGTTTTGGAAACTGTGTAGATCGGTCTGATCAGATCGTCGATCGGAGTTATGATAAAGCCACGGTGATAGGGATGAACCGAATGTTCATATGTTGGACTGGGCCCGCCCCAGGTCCAAATGGGCCGGTTCAAGCCCATCACACCTATACTAATACATGGTCTAGGGTTGTATTAACAACATAACAACACACAAACCCTAGCCATCAAGTAGCGCCGCCCTCCCTCCCTCCTCTCCTCTCGGCCGCCGCCTTCCCACGCGTCGCCGCGCCGCTCCGCCGCCGCCGTGATCGGACTTGTTCCGATCACCTTGTCGAGGAGATTCCGTTCGTGTAAAATTCGTCAGCTCTTCTAGTGCAGACTGACGAAGGACTCGTGAATCCAGTCGTGGACCGGATTGAGGAGATCTACCGCCGCCTACCTTGAAGTGCCAGATTCCCTGTGAATCTGGTCGGAGCCGGGCGCCTAGACGCCAGCAAGGTGATATATTCAAGCATCCTATGTATGTTTAATTGTTGTTATTATTATGTATTGAACGATTCCCGGTGTAAAATTTTGAAATTTTCGCTGCGCCCCGGGAAACGGGATCCGGATCCGCCACTGCGCCAACAGTAAACTTGCCACAAGTCACTTCAATTCCTCGGGTTTTCTTTTAAAATGACATGCCTTTATCGTTTCATAAAACGTTCATGATGCATGCATTTCGTAAAATCATATAATTTAATTGCTTAGCCCGTCAATATATATTTAATTTTTTCATTCAAAACATTATTATACATAACATACTATATATATAATTAAATATATGTTCACGGGTCTACATTTTCTACTCTGGTCAAGGACTGGTTTAGGAGTTCGGCCCACTACTTCTAAGCCCAAAAGAACCTAGACTTAATTTAAAATTGAACTTGTTCTAATACATGTCTTGGTCCAAAACTTTAAAATTGAACTTTAAAATTTTGACTTTAAAATATTCGGCCCAATACGCTAAAATTGTCAAAAATCTCATCAATTAAATAACTTCTAAAAATGCTGGAAAACATCTTAAAATATTCTTATAACATCAATCAAATTCATCCACGAACTTTCGCAGCCCCTAAAACTCAAAATCTTAATTTTCACAAAAATGACCCGACGAGGCTCACTACGAGCAACAAAATGGTAAAAATCATTAAAAAGTTATTTCTTAACCAAATCGCTCTCTGTTTCAACCCACATCACCCTAACTCAATATACTAGTTACTGGAACTAACAAGACTCAAAAACAATACAGTAAGTGACCAACACGGCACCCACAAACCCACTGCCCGTGTGCATATTGCAACCAGGGCACGTGTTAGCTATAAAATTCATATATAATTCGTTTCTCTACCAAATCACTTTCCGTTTGAACCTACGTGATCCTAACTTAGTTTTCTATCTCTTGAAATCAACCCTGACCACATAAACCACTTTGATCGACTTACCCGACCTCAACTACTCTACTGTTGCACACAGACAACAAGCCAGGACACATGCTGATCATAAAATTTGTAACTAATTCATTCCTTGACCAACCGTTTGGACCTACGTGACCATAACTCAATGGACTAACTACCAGACGACCCTTGGACCAAAACTTAGTCCTATGAACCGTCCATGATCGAAGAAACATGAGATCAAATCAAAACCGTAATGAAAAACATGAGTCATGCATAGATCTAAAACAATTGTGCATAGATCTAAACAAATCACATTTAGATCTAAACAAATCACATTCAAATCATGCATTTAACATTAAAAACGGTTTACTATGGTGTAAATAGTGAGAAAAGAAATCGATATTACATGTCTGGCTTGGAGAAAGATGAGATCTATGAGTTGCCGATGTAGAGGACGCGAGATCGGGACAAGACCGCCTTTGAATCACTAAAATCCAAGAATTTTCGATGGGGTTGCTTGAGGGAAGGATAATTGAGCTACAAAGATGAAGGGAAATACAAGAGAGAAGGAGAGAAGACTTCAAGTCTAAGAATAATGGAAATACACATGTGTGGGGAGAGAGAAGAGAGTTAAAGCTTGGAAATTGGGAGTGTTTGCATGTGTTGTGTGTTGTATATGTATTCAACCATGGCATGTGATGTTTAAAGAAGGATGTTTGGTGGTTGGATTAAATAATTTTGGTGGTTGTATTTAATAATTTGTGTATAACATGCTCAAAGCTGTGTGTATATGTGCATAAAGTTGCCAATCAAAAAATTATATCTTTCCCTTTTACATATTTCGAAATTTGTTGTTTAATAATGTCATTCTTAAAAATTTAAGGACTTAAAAATCTCATTTAATTTTCATCTCGATCGTCCCTAGTCTTTTCCAGGCGTCCGGAACTCAAACAGACTAAAAATGAAACATGCATATCATGCAACATTAAAAGCATAAGTAAATCATATAAAATAGCATGTAGTTTTCTAAATTATTTTCCACTTAGTCATGCACTCTTTTCTACGTATTCAGGAAATTTCTAGGCGTTAGAACTCCGAACCTATTTTTTTTATCCTAACAACTTGAAATTAAACAAAAAAAAAAAGAAAACAAAATCTGAACGTCTCCTACACGCATCTTCTTCATTCACGTTTTCTCTCCCATCTTTTTCCATTTTCCGTCACCTTCCCGACCAGATTACGGCCACTCCGACACCGGGAAAGTTAAGATGAATACATATTCGGAGAGCCTCGACGAGACCTACATTTCAAGACCACTTTTACCCCAAAAATATTGACCTTTCTTAGCACTATTTATGGCCACCACCGCCGCGGCGCCTCTTCCGCCGCCGCCATGGGTTGTGCTCGCCAGATTCGGTATTGTAGTGTCGGGGAGGTCTAGTTTAAGCCTTTCCAGCCTTGATTTCGAAATTTCGGAGTGATATTTGGGTTACTGATATTGATTTCAGTTTTTATCATGGGTAAAATATTGTCTTCGAGTTGATTGAACTTTTGGAAAATAGTTACCACTTTTGACAAGAAAATTTGACTTCTTGTTACTACATAAGTTCATAACCGATGCTTGGAATTATTGACTAGGAACTTGGGATTATTATAATGAATATTGCAATAGAATTGTCAATAATAGGAATATTATGACATATGGGAAATAAATGTAAAATTCGACGACTTTATATTGAAAAGTTTGTCGAGCTATATCGTTTAGATTATAACTATATAGTGTGACGTTATAGATGAGCGAATATGTGATTTTAGACATTGTAACCAAATATTATGATTTTTAAAATTGGGAATGATAAATAGTAGAAGTTGACATTTAAGTTGAATTTGAATAATTATCACAGGTTTATATAATAATAAGGACAAATAAATTTATATTCAGGTTAGCTGGTGTGAATTGAAGAATCCAGATTTTTTCTGAGGATATAAATTACTTGCAAATGTTAGATTGGTGTACGTAGAGATCAATCATTTCACAATGTCTGACATATACATGTGATGAGATTGTGTAAGATTTATTTGTTAATTTTTTATTTTCGTGATATTATATACAGACTTGCATATTATCATCACGTAACTGATGTGCAAAATACAATAAAATATTTCTTTTATCAACACGTATATTATTTTAATTAGTTAAATCAACGCCACTAAACATATCATATTGAGTCAATGTGTCATTATTAACCGCGTATCTTCAGATGAGATATGTTATAATATTATGTTGTGTCTTGAAGATTTTTGGACACATCTTGGGCTTAGGTAGTTACTGGTTTCGAGAGTGGAGTACTATCCATTGACACGGTTCATCGAAGGTGGATCAGCTCGAGAATATGATATCATTGTTGATATAAATTCTTTGATTTATGAGATTATGATATCTTGTACATGTACATATATTGCATTCATGCACGATATCATTGTATTTCAATGTCTTACATTGTTATTTGTTAATGTCTAGTGATGGTGTTACTGACCTTCGCGAGGGGGCCGTCGTGTCGTTTGTATGTGGGCATGACATGTAGTGCAGGTGGTTCTACTTCAGATGGAAGATAGGAGGCGTCATGAAGTACCAGAGCTCCGTAAGGGTAAACTCATCTTTTTTTGGTACATATCCGTATCCTTGTCTCCCAAATAGTATATGTATATAGTATGGAGTTACCTTTATAAAGGAGAATGCCCTGAGTAGTTGTAGTATATATTTATCAAACCTCATCGACTTTATGATATTTTGTACTTATGGTGCTTGGTTTGTACAGTATTATAATGTTATGTTTGATGAAAAGATATATGATTCATTTTGAATATTTGATTTTTCTAGAATCCTATTTACGGGGAGGTCATGACGAAAATTTTATAAGCTTAAACGTGAAATTTGATTCGTTTTTCCACAGTTATTAATTAATCCTAATTGTGTTTTACTAAATTATTATTCGGATAACGGGCTCTCATAGTTAAGTATATGCGTAGACAACTATTTTATAAAAAATACTTTTAAATTTGAAGTATTAAGAAAGTTTTCGAACAATTAATTCATTAAAAAAGAAAAAAATTAATTGATCATTTATATAAATTTTACTTATATTTTGTGTTCTGAAAACATCATAAAAATTATTTAACTTGTTCTTTAAATGTACTTGAAATATAGGTTTTTAAAATTATTTTTAAAAATTGTTTTACGAAAATTTATCCAAAAATATTTATACTTTTACCTATAAAATACTAATATTTTTATAGTATTTATCAACATAACAGATTTCTTTATTTTTAGGAGCAATTAATGTGACATAAAATGAGAAAGCTCGTAAATTTTAAAAATAGATGTGTGCTCGTTTTTCGGGCTTTTTTTAAAATAACGTAAAAAAAATTTGTGTTAAAAATAACGCGAATAGGGAGCACTTTCAGAACTACCGCAAAACGCTATCACTGAACGAGGATGCTCAAGTTAATTTCTGATAGTCCGCTGCTTCAAGCAACGGACCATAAAAAAAATTAAAATATCAGCGTCCGCTGTTACTAACAACGGACGCTAATATGGTTTTTTTAAAAAAATTAAAACATCAGCGTCCGCTGTTACTAAAAGCGGACGCTACATATTTTTTTAAAAAAATCGAGACACCGTCCGTGCCTGTAGGCAGGGACGGTGGCATTTTTTTCAAAAAATAATTAAGAGCGTCCGCTGTTCATAACAGCCGACGCTTCATTAAAATTTTTAAAAAAACGTGTTGATGTGACTGTACGTGTAGCTTTTACGGTCACCCGCTGTTCTGTGCAGCAGACGTTTTATTCTATATAACCAGCCTTCTTCGTTCACAATTTACTCCATGTTGATACTCCTCCATCTTATAATCCTCTTGCTACTTCAAACTCTGCTTCTTTAACATACACTGCTTCTTCAACATACACTGCTTCTTCAATATACTCTGCTTCTTAAACACAATATATCTTACATCTTCAGTTACAACCTGCAACTTGCTTATTTATCTATATTTATATCTATATCTCTTGCTTTCAAGTTCATTTTTTTCTGAAAATTTTTAAATTGTTCTACCAAATAACCTAGTTTTTGTTCTTTCAAATGGATTCTGTCGGAGTGTTTTTATATTTTGGTGGTGATATAATTGTTGAAAATGGATCTGTCGACGATTCTATTTCACATAGAAGACCGATGAGAGTACCACGATCAATAAATTTGTTTGATTTGGTTGAACTTATGTGTAGAATGTTGAACATTGATGGTTCTAAATCTTCTACAAAATTATCCACGAAATATGCATTTTTGGAGAAATCATATTGGACAGAAGTCCTAGCCCATATTGAAGATGATGGTGTTTTAGAATTTGTAATGCAATGTTCTAATGTACAGATTTTGCATTTGTATGTGGAGACACAGTCAATTAATCCTAATGTTGGTTATAATGAAACTGATGATTCATATATCAGCATGTCTCCGATGGAGGGTGTTTTAACCAACAAGGTACTTCTACATATGATGTGTTCCATGAGCCACAGATATATGTTCCACGGGTTACCGAAGGATTATGCAATATATCTTTGGAGCACGAAAGTGAATCATGGGATCAACATGTCACCGGAGGAGATAATATTTTGACACAAACACAGCTGATCATGAAATAGAACTAGCTTCTCCGGACCAGGGTGACGCTAATACAGATAATATTTTGACACAAACACAGCTGATCATGAAATAGAACTAGCTTCTCCGGACCAGGGTGACGCTAATACACATGTTGATAACATTGATACCGAACCAGAGATATCATTTGACGAGTCTGATGAAGAACCTGCAATGATGGACATGAGGATAACATGCACGAGGGGACATCATCTCGTCACGTCCGAGGAGATACTTTACAACGACAAGTCATGCCATTTCTCACAGTACACATGAAATGACATCTTTTTTTACTACAGTGTTCGGGGAAGAGATACCTGATTCTATTGGTGCATCTTCTGGAGAACGAGCTACTACAACACGGAGAGAGGTGAGTTATCTGTAAACATGATGTTTAAAGATAAACAAGATCTGATTGCATTTATGAAAGATTATTCTGTTAGAATTTTTAGACGTGAGTATACTGTAGTCGAGAGCACACGCACTCTGTGAAAGGTACGGTGTAAGAAAATTGCAAGTAGAACCATGTGTCGTTGGGCTTTACGAGCTTCTTTGAAGTCGACGATAGGTTATTGGAAAATAACCAAATATGGTGGACCTCATACTTGTATCGCCACCAACGTCGGAATTGACCATCACAACCTGGACAGCAACATGATCGCTCAAACTTTGTTGCGTATTGTACGATGTAATCCTTCGTACGAGATCAAATACATAATGGAAAATGTGAAGATAAATATGGATACGAAATCACGTATTCGAAGGTATGTAGAAGTTTGAAACGCGCTATCGAAATTGTTTATGGTAATTATGTTATGTTAATTTTATTTAAAATGACTTTAGTAATTATGTTATGTTATAAATAAATAGTTCAATATTTTACTGTGCACCGTAGGATGATATTGGTGTATGTCCATCAGGTTGAATATTTGGTGCATCAAGTGCCAAATTATGTCGGTCGGGATTAATAAGTTTTATTCTGCTCCAGGCCCATATCTGTAAATAAAATGAATACGGTTAAAAATTACAATATATAGTGAAACATCATTTGAAATTTTAATGAAATTACCTGTAAAATATAAAGCGGCCCAGATATTATACATTTTCCTATATTTGTTGCATTACACAACTGTCGATATAAAAATACTAAGAACGCACTCCCCCAGCTATATGAATTCACCTGAGATGTTTAATAAAAAAATCGGGTTAAAATGAATATATAGTCAAATAATTAATCAAAAAAATCAATAGATGTACCAGATGAATGTCTGGGAGTGGTTGCAAAAACATGAGTCTAACCGAGTCTCCATGATAATCTGGAAACATAATCCCTCCAATTATCACCACGGCCACACATACACTATATTTTTGGACATCTTCCTCAGAATTATAATCGGTAATATGTGTAGCGATACAATGTTCGTGTAGCACGGTCATAGATAGATGCCCTCCTTTGAAGTATGACTGTGCAGGCTCAAAACCCAATAAATCCAAGCATATATGTTGCCATTGTCGCACATAATGTGAATAATCTACTCCAGACACAGGTTCACCATCAATTCGCAGTCCCCAGATAATTGATACATCCTGCAATGTTACAGTGGCTTCACCACAGGGAAAATGAAATGTATGTGCTTCAAGAAGCCACCGCTCAACAAGTGCAGTAATAAGATAATTATCATATGTACAAAAACCACACTGCAACATACCATAAAATCCCATATATTGTAAGTAGGCAATAACCGGATTGTGAATATTTTGTACCGAGTACAACATCCAGATAAGATTATCTGAATGCTTCACATGTATGATGTGATCAATGGTGTCGAAGGATACTGCACTCAAGATATGTGTTGCTTGAAGATGCAACACACTGGATCTTCTGGACCTCGATTTGCATCCATTCTGCAAAAACATTATATAGTAATAAAATAATTTCGTAAATTAATAACAAGAATTTCATTATTAAAATGAAAATATAGGCAAAAATATAATATACAATATCTCAAAAAATTATAAATAACAAATTGAATGACATCTATATATATATATATACAAATTTGATATGGTGGCACCCAACATGGGCACCATGTGGGCATCAGGCTGACGTGACAGCACCTGGAAGTGCCACGTCAACCTGGTGCCCACATGGTGCCCATGTTGGGAGCCCACCGTATCATTTCTTATATATATATATATATATATATAAACAAACTCTTAATAGTTCTCGTTGAGCTGGAAATCAGAGGACGCCAAAATGAAGAGTGGACGCTGAAACGAAGACACCAGACGCTTATTTTATATGCGGATTGTGAGTTGTAATTGTCGATATCGTCCGCGCAACACAATTTATAGGCAGAACGGGGGAAGCCAACAAAAATGAGCGTCCGCATATATGCAGAGCGTACGCCCAAAAGCCAGCTGCTTCACATGAATTACTTTCACGTGAAGTGATGTGACGCTCGTAGCGTCACATCGAAACTTTTTTTATTTAAACAAGCGTCCGCGCCAGCTGGCAGCGGACACTCTTAATTTTTTTTAAAAAGGCCATCGTCCGCTACTACGAGGCGAGGATGGTGTGAGGACTGCAACTAACCGATTTAAATTAATGTTATGTTACGAGCAGATTAGATAAAACAATCAGATTTAATTGTGTAAGATGTTCGAGGAAAAATCAGATCGGAATGAGGATTTAATCGGAGAAGAGTGCCTTGTGAATTATCGGGTATCCATCCTAGGAGAACTGGTCAAAGCTGTTTGCGAGTCTGCTTTGGATGCGGGCAGATTTGAGTAGATGAGCCCCGAGCTGCAGAGAGAGAGAATGAGTGTGATCTGATTGATGAATTTTGGATTTGACATAGAACAAATCACGCGGGAGATGGTAGCGCTGCGTGGACCGGTTCAGTTCGTGACTTGGTGTAGATCGGTTCGTGGACTCCAGATTTGAGTACGAAGTGGGTGTCCAGATCTGGCCTACGGGAGAGTTGGAGGCAATGCGACGACGTTTTGGGTTACCAGTGTAGACGCTGGTTGAGTGGAATCGATGCGACGTCGTTTCGTGAATACCAGATTTGACGCTAGTTTGTGCTGGCGATGAGATCTGGATGTACCAGCTGGTTGGGCGTATCTGTGAGACCTGAAAATGTGTTAAAGATTAATTGTTGGATTAATCGGTCTTTTTAGGATTTTTGGTGGTTCAGAATTCTATTTGGTGGTTTCGTTTGCATTTTCGGGGTAGATTTCACATTTAGAGCAATTCTGGAAGTTTTCGTATTTTTGAGTTTTTGGAGGAGAAATCTATTTTGTGAGAACTTGATCGGTTTGGTGAAATCTGGTCGCAGAGTGTATTTGGTATCGCAGGAGATCAATACGCCGTCGCTTATATTAGTGGAGGCGACGTCATATTGGTTTAGCGCTAGCGATCGCTGTTGCGGGCGTTTAGGTCATCAGATATGATGACGTAGGTTGCGCGACGTCGTATTAGCTTTGTATGGATCTGTTGTAGCGTGGCGCTTTGAGCAGATTTGCTGACGTGTGCGGAGCGACGTCGTTTTGTTTAGCGCTCGTTGTTTGAGTTGCGTTTGCTGGCGTGAGCTTCGAACTGTTGAAGAATCTGTTGTGTATCAGTTTTGGCGTCTGCTGAAATTGTCGGTGGACATTTCTTCATCAGCTACGCACTGTTTCCGTTGCTGTCGGCAGCTGCGATCTTTATGTTAGAGGCGTTGGAATCTGTTTGTGTCGGTGGATTTTAAAAATGATTTCTCGCGTGTATATAAGCAGAAAGGCTTGGTCTTTGTTCCATTTTAATCAGATTCCATACTTAGCGAAATTCTCCCGACTTTTATCCTTTGTTCGTGAACCCTAGAACACTGTTCACTGTGAGTTTCTCCGGCGAATTCCCGTCGTTTCTGGTCACCATTTTGGACGTTTGAGGTAGCGTTGGACTCCTCTCGGGAAGCTCTTTTGATTGATATCTCGTTGGGAGGCTGTAGTGGGCTGGAGCAGAAGCACGAAGTTGCTGTTTCGTTCGTGCGTTTCGTAGTTCAGGTAGAACTTCGTTTAATTCGATGAGATCTTGTTCCTAGCCTTGATTTAAGCTTCCTGATAAGTTGTATTGGTTGGATGGGTTGCTGGTTGAGCTATTTCTCCCAGGCAGTGATAGCCGTGAGTTATGTGCCTGTGTCCTGTGAGATTTATGCTTTGTACGTTGTGTATTTATCAGGTTTCAACCAGAATTATCGGGACTCTTGTTGTGGTAATCGTTGCACAGAATTAAGGTACGGGTTGAGCTTGTTACAGCGTGAGGTTTGGCATGGATAAATGCAGTGATGGCTGATTGTTGCTTCGTGTATTGCTGCCAGTGTTTACTGCCTACTGTTATGTGCATACACGCATTATATACTTGCATTTCAGACTCCTTGCTTTGTATCTTGTTGTATTGTGTTGTTATTTCTTACCAGGATGCGAGGGCGAGCGGCAATACCGCACTCTCATCTCCCTGCTGGGAAATGTTAGCCCTCATGCGCCGAGTGGTTAACTACCACAGTTCATGAGTTGTGCAACGACGTTTGAGCTGTTTGATGCATCTGGTATTCGGGTGTAGTGTCAAGGCGAGTGGCTCATTACCACACTTTGAACACACCCCGTGGCCACTGTTTGTTGCAGATTATATGGAGCTATGTTTGAGTTCCTTGCCTCCCTTTTCGGTTGTAGCCTTCAGCTGTTATCCGGTGTCTCATGCATAGAATCTGCATTTTATCTTATGCTTTTCTTTAGCTGTTTCAGTTTCTCTCCGTACTGGGGTTTGACCCCATGTCCCTCTGGGGCTTGGTTTGTTTTCCTTGCCTGTTTTGTTGTTCAGGTTATCCAGCTGGTCGTGGAGCTAACCCGGCTGGAGGTGCCCCAGGTGGTGGTTAGAGTATCCCAGTAGCATATAGCATATATTTATGTATCCGGTACGGTTAGCCAGGGGATGCCCTGTGCTCTTGTCGTATTTGGTTGTATTCAGTTGTGGTTTTCGTCAGGTACTTGATAATGCCCTGTGCTCTTGTCGTATTTGGTTGTATTCAGTTGTGGTTTTCGTCAGGTACTTGATACATGTTTATACTGCACTGTTTTACCTTGGCTGGTAGCTTTTGTTGGTTTTGTTGTAAGCTGGGATTACTTTGAGTATTGTAGTATTTTAAATTATATTGTTTTAAACCGTCAGGACAAAAGCAAAAAGTTTACCCGCTTTTTAGTAGCTTCCGCTTGTGTTGTGTGGTTTTACTCTGTTGTGAGCACGAGGCCTAACATTTTTTGTATCAGAGCTTAAGCTGGGATAAGCTCGATTTCTTTGATCACACTTGAGTCTAGGCACAGTGTCGTGTGTTGCATGTGCTTGGCTATGTGATTCTGTGATGCATATTGTTGTGATATCTATGCTGTATCTGTTCTCTGTTGCCTTATCCTGTTGAGTGCCTTCGTAGATGCCGCCTAGACGTAGGCTAGAGGTAGGGGGAATTTTCAGGAGTTGGAAGGTCAGAATGAGGATCGGCGTAGTGCTCCTAGTCGTACTCGTAATAGCCATGATGAGGAGGATGAAGTTGAGGTGTTGCCGACCCCTGTAGATAGTATGGACGTTGTGATAGCGAGGTTTCAGAGGATGAATCCTCAGGTTTTCAATGGTGACGATTCGAGCGAGGATGCAGATTCGTGGCTTCGGAACATCACTGGTCTATTCGATCGTGTCCAGTATGACGACGAGCTTCGTTTGAGTTTGGTGACCCTCCAGCTTAGGAAGGGTGCAGAGCGCTGGTGGCGAGGTTCTTCTAGTACTTTGTTGGAGACCGGCGTTGGGATTACTTGGGACAACTTTTGCGAGACTTTAGGGAGGAGTATGTTCCTGAGTCGTACGTGAACACCCGTGAGCGGGAGTTTGATCATTTGGAGCAGGGCTCGATGTCTGTTCGTGAGTATGCTAGGATGTTTTCTTCTTCGTTGGCGTACGTTCTGCACATTTCGGGCCGGGAGAGGGCCAAGAGGACCATATTTTTAGAGGGTTTGAATGAGGAACTGTATCAGATGGTGTTGACAAGAAAACCCAAGACTTATGCGGAAGCAGTGGATAGTGCTATCGATATTGAGGAGGGTTTGAGGAGTCGTCGTGCTCGTAGGCAGCAGGTGGCGTAGGGTGGTCGTCCTGCTGGTCAGGGAGCACAGTCTTCTCAGGCTTCCCAGTCAGCCCATCAGCCCCAGCATCAGCATCAGCAGCAGGTGGCGCAGCAGTCTGGCCGCAGAGGTTTCGACCCTGCGGTCAACAGTTCAAGAAGAAGTCTGGTTCTGGATCGTCTGGTTCAGGTAGCTCCAGTAGCAGTGGTTCTCGGGCTGAGTTCTGTGGTTATTACGGTGGCAAGCATCCATCGACCCAGTGTATCGGTGTTCAGGGCTCTTGCAATATTTGCGATCAGTATGGGCACTGTGAGACCTGAATGTTGATTAAGGATTAATTGTTGAAGTTATCGAATTTTGATGATTTTTGGGGATTCAGATCTCGGTTTGTATGTTTGAATTGTGTTTTCGGGTCGATTTCCATCCTTAGAGTAATTCTGGAGATTTTTGAAATTTTGAGTTTAGAGGTATCTGCTGATAGCAGCTCTGATGACGTCATGCTTTGTGTTGGCATCGTAGTCGCTGACGTAAGCTTTGCTGCTGGTAGCTTAGCGCGCTGTATTCTTTGTTTTGCCTGCTGGTTGTCAACGCTGGTCAACCTTCCTGTAGCGCGAAGAGGATGCGACATCGTTTTGAGGTGCAAGTGACGTAAGAGTATCTGCTGGTGTTAGAACGTCACTGTAGCTTGCTGCTGAAATTTAGCGAGAGCTGCTGCCA
>KV002475.1:50123-63896 GCA_001598015.1 Dorcoceras hygrometricum
CCGTCCGGATCAGGTGGTTTCGTTGTTTGTTCTGACGCTTCGCTCAATGGATTGGATTGGGCTTTGATGCAGAATGGTCGAGTCATTGCGTATGCCTCACGGCAGCTGAAACCGCATGAGACTCGTTATCCAGTCCATGATTTGGAGCTAGCAGCGGTGGTTTTTGCATTGAAGATCTGGCGTCACTACCTGTATGGCGAACAATTTGTGGTGTACTCGGACCACAAAAGTTTGCAGTATTTGTTTTCACAGCCTGACTTGAATATGAGACAGCGTCGTTGGATGGAGCTGTTGAAGGACTTTGATTACGAGATCAAGTATCAGCCTGGGAAATCGAACGTAGTGGCCGATACTTTGAGTAGAAAGGCTAGTGAGATGCTTGCTTCGTTGTATATTTCTAAGGATCGGGAGCATCTTAACACTACTGGTTGGAGATTCTACCCGGCTGAGGATTGTGTTGTGGTTTCTTCTTTCCAAGTTGATCCACAAATTGTTTCTAGTATTCGAGCGGCTCAAAGGACTGATCCTTCCATCCACGAGTTGAAGTTGAAGGTCAGGGCTGGAGAACTTGAGGATTATGCTGTTTCTTCTGACGATTTCTTGAGGTTTCATGGCAGGCTGGTTGTGCCTAACCTCATTGATTTGAAGG
Source organism: Dorcoceras hygrometricum (assembly GCA_001598015.1). NCBI lineage: Eukaryota > Viridiplantae > Streptophyta > Magnoliopsida > Lamiales > Gesneriaceae > Dorcoceras > Dorcoceras hygrometricum. The sequence goes on from KV002475.1 coordinate 50,773, forward strand.
AGGAGATCCTTCGGGAAGCGCACTGCAGTAGACACAGTGTTCATCCTGGTGCACGGAAGATGTACCATGCGTTGAAGCCGCACTTCTGGTGGGCTGGCCTGAAGAGCGACGTTGCTGGATTTGTCGCTAGTTGTTTGAACTGTCAGATGGTTAAGGCTGAAAGGATGAGACCCGGTGGTCTGTTGCAGAGTTTGGAAGTGCCCCAATGGAATTGGGAGCACATAGCGATGGATTTCGTGACACATATGTCTCGTACCAGCAGAGGATGCGATGCTATTTGGGTGGTTATCGGTCGATTGTCGAAGTCTGCACATTTTATTCCTTATGGTATGACCTTTTCTCTGAAGAAAATGGCGAAATTGTACATGGATTTTGTGGTTAGATTGAACGGTGTGCCTGTTTCGATTGTTTCAGACCGAGATCCAAGGTTCACTTCTAGGTTTTGGAAGAGTTTGCAAGAAGCTCTAGGTACCAGATTGGCTATGAGCACAGCATATCACCCCCAGACAGATGGCCAATCTGAGAGAACTATCCAGACGTTGAAACAGATCTCACGCTACGCTATGCAAGACTTCATCAAACGACGGCGTTTCAAGAAAAACATCTCTCACGCCAAAAGCAACAGATCTCACGAGCAGCAACGCTTACGTCATCACGCTAAGCCAATACGTACTGCTGACGTCATCAAAGCTTACCAGATTTCACCCAAAATTTCGAAAATCTAAAAACTTCCCGAAATGCTCCAATTACAATTCTCAACTCGAGAATGCAACACAAACATTCGAAATGAAATCTGAACCACCAGAAATCACTAAAACTTGATTAATTCAACAATTAATCCTTTACACCAATTCAGGTCTCACACTTTGTACGCCAGGAAGTGCAGATCGCCAGTTTGGGGAAGAAGGTCGGGGGAGAAGCAGCTATCTGCCTCAGACTTTGTGCAGCAAATGAAGGATCATGTGGATCTAATTCGACAGCGGATAAAAGCTGCCCAGGATCGCCAAGCCAGTTATGCGAATAAGAGGTGTCGACCTCTAGAGTTTCAGGTTGGTGATCAGGTATTCCTTAAAGTTTCTCCGTTTCGCAGTGTTATGCGCTTTGGACACAAGGGAAAGTTAGCCCCTCGTTATGTCAGACCGTATGAAATTGATGAGAGGATTGGCCCTTTGGCGTATAGGCTGTTGTTGCCTCCGGAATTATCTTCTCTGCATGATGTCTTCCATGTTTCCATGTTGAGGAAGTACGAGCCAGATCCGTCTCATGTACTGAGAATTGACGAGGTGGAGCTAGATCAAACGTTGAGTTATCAGGAATATCCCTTGAAGATCCTTGACAGAAAAGAGAAACAATTGAGGAACAAAACCATTCCGTTGGTGATGGTGCAATGGAGCAAACATGGTAGGGAAGAAGCTACTTGGGAGTTGGAACAAAAGATGCAGCGTGAGTGACCGCATCTGTTTGAGTAGCTGTCGTGCTAGATTCCAGTAGCTAGTTAAGTTATGTTGTTTTCATCCCTAGTTGTTGTTAATTGTTTGCTCAGTTATCTTGAACTCTTGGCCATGTGTTAGGCGAATTTCTATTTTGATAGCCTGTTGTTGAGTTGTATTTTCAGAATTGTTGTTTGATTTCGAGGACGAAATCCTTTTTAGTGGGGGAGAAATGTGAGACCTGAAAATATGTTAAAGATTAATTGTTGGATTAATAGGTCTTTTTAGGATTTTTGGTGGTTCAGAATTCTATTTGGTGGTTTCGTTTGCATTTTCGGGGTAGATTTCACATTTAGAACAATTCTGGAAGTTTTCGTATTTTTTAGTTTTTGGAGGAGAAGTCTGTTTTGTGAGAACCTCATGGGTTTGGTGAAATCTAGTCGCAGAGTGTATTTGGTATCGCAGGAGATCAATACGCCGTCGTTTATATTAGTGGAGGCGACGTCGTATTGGTTTAGCGCTAGCGATTGCTGTTGCGGGCGTTTAGTTCATCAGATATGATGACGTAGGTTGCGCGACGTCGTATTAGCTTTGTATGGATCTGTTGTAGCGTGGCGCTTTGAGCAGATTTGATGACGTGTGCGGAGCGACGTCATTTCGTTTAGCGCTCGTTGTTTTGAGTTGTGGTTGCTGGCGTGAGCTTCGAACTGTTGAAGAATCTGTTGTGTATCAGTTTTGGCGTCTGCTAAAATTTTCGGTGGACATTTCTTCATCAGCTACGCACTGTTTCCGTTGCTGTCGGAAGCTGCGATATTTATGTTAGAGGCGTTGGAATCTGTTTGTGTCAGTGGATTTTAAAAATGATTTCTCGCGTGTATATAAGCAGAAAGGCTTGGTCTTTGTTCCATTTTATCAGATTCCATACTTAGCGAAATTCTCCCGACTTTTATCCTTTGTTCGTGAACCCTAGAAAACTGTTCACCGTGAGTTTCTCCGGCGAATTCCCGTCGTTTCCGGTCACCATTTTGGACGTTTGAGGTAGCGTTGGACTCCTCTCGGGAAGTTCTTTCGATTGATATCTCGTTGGGAGGTTGTAGTTGGCTGGAGCAGAAGCACGAAGTTGTTGTTTCGTTCGTGTGTTTCGTAGTTCAGATAGAACTTCGTTTAATTCGATGAGATCTTGTTCCTAGCCTTGATTTAAGCTTCCTGATAAGTTGTATTGGTTGGATGGATTGCTGGTTGAGCTATTGCTCCCAGGCAGTGATAGCCGTGAGTTATGTGTCTGTGTCCTGTGAGATTTATGCTTTGTACGTTGTGTATTTAGTAGGTTTCAACCAGAATTCTCGGGACTCTTGTTGTGGTAATCGTTGCACAGAATTAAGGTACGGGTTGAGCTTGTTACAGCGTGAGGTTTGGCATGGATAAATGCAGTGATGGCTGATTGTTGCTTCGTGTATTGCTGCCAGTGTTTACTGCCTACTGTTATGTGCATACACGCATTATATACTTGCATTTCAGACTCCTTGCTTTGTATCTTGTTGTATTGTGTTGGTGTTTCTTACCAGGATGCGAGGGCGAGCGGAAATACCGCACTCTCATATCCCTGCTGGGATCTGTTAGCCCTCATGCGCCGAGTGGTTAACTACCACAGTTCATGAGTTGTGCAACGGCAGGTTGAGCTGTTTGATGCATCTGGTATTCGGGTTTAGTGTCAAGGCGAGTGGCTCATTACCACACTTTGAACACACCCCGTGGCCACTGTTTGTTGCAGATTCTATGGAGCTATGTTTGAGTTCCTTGCCTCCCTTTTCGGTTGTAGCCTTCAGCTGTTATCCGGTGTCTCATGCATATCATCTGCATTTTATCTTATGCTTTTATTTAGCTGTTTCAGTTGCTCTCCGTACTGGGGTTTGACCCCATGTCCCTCTGGGGCTTGGTTTGTTTTCCTTGCCTATTTTGTTGTTCAGGTTATCCAGCTGGTCGTGGAGCTAACCCGGCTGGAAGTGCCCCAGGTGGTGGTTAGAGTATCCCAGTAGCATATAGCATATATTTATGTATCAGTACGGTTAGCCAGGGGATGCCCTGTGCTATTGTCGTATTTGGTTCTATTTAGTTGTGGTTGTTGTCAGGTACTTGATACATGTTTATACTGCACTGTTTTACCTTGGTTGGTAGCCTTTGTTGGTTTTTTGTAAGCTGGGATTACTTTGAGTATTGTAGTATTTTAAATTATATTGTTTTAAATCGTCAGGCCAAAAGAAAAAATTTTACCCGCTTTTTAGTAGCTTCCGCTTGTGTTGTGTGGTTTTACTCTGTTGTGAGCACGAGGCCTGACAGTACCTATTCCACGAGTGTGAGCATCTGTGCATACCAGATTTGAGGAAACAGTGTGTTGGTACGTGCGTAAGTTGGTATCAGATTTGATATGAGCTGATAGTTGCGCGGGAAGTTATGCGGAGCGTGATCTGCTGGGTCTAAGAGCTGGTTCTACGGGAGCGCGATCTGGTTTGGCATAGGAGATCTGAGTTGGTTGTAGAGTAACCTGCGTGCATGACGTTCAGAGCTGGATGCTCCTATTTGGACAGCGCTTGTGATCAGATCTGGATGTGCGAGCGGTTATGGTCCAGATCGGAGGAGTTCAGATAAGGGTCAGCTTTGGCGAGAGCTGGTCTACGTGATCTGTTATCCTGAGCGGGACTCCTGCGCGACGTCGTTTGGTGGTGTCAGATTTGTTATAGCGTAGAGGAGTCAAATCTAGTGAAGTACTCAGATCTGAGTTGGTCGGTGGTACTCTAGCAGATCTCAGGACTTAGTAATTGGCTTGACTTTGATCGTGTATACCACTATATTTCCCGACACTTAGCCAATTTCAGATCTGATATATCTTTTCTTCTTCCAGAGAGCCCTCGACATATATCGTTCCCGAAACCCTTACACTGTTCATCGTACTCGATTTCCTTCAATTGCCGTCGATTTACGCCGCAGTTTGGAATAAGGTTGGTGGCGCTAAACTCGTCTCCTCTAGATCTTTCGATTGGTACCATTTTGGAGACTTGGACTGGCTGTTCGAGGAAGTGCGAAGTAGTTGCAGTGTTCGTTTATCTTCGCAATTTCTGGACAGTAGTTCTTCCGTTCTTTTGAGCGTTGGGTAAGTGATTTCTTCTTGTTCTAAGCTTCGATTTGAGCGGTTGGTCCGACGTTGTGTAGTCGTGACTGTTCTGTACTTCCCAGCCGTAGGCAGAGCTGAACGAGCTTAGATATTAGCTGATTTGTTAGATGTCTTGGCAGATTTTGAGATTTTTAAGCTAGCTTCTGTTGAGTTTCTTGGTGAGCTAGTGGACAGCAGATCTGAGGACGTTGTGTAGTCGTGACTGTTCTGTACTTCCCAGCCGTAGGCAGAGCTGAACGAGCTTAGATATTAGCTGATTTGTTAGATGTCTTGGCAGATTTGAGATTTTAAGCAGCTTCTGTTGAGTTTCTTGGTGAGCTAGTAGGACAGCAGATCTGAGCAGGTTGTTGGAGCTGTGTTCTGGTGCGTGAACAACTGGTCGTGTGCTCCGTGTGATCAGTTGAGGTATTAGCTGCTCAGAGGAAGGTAAGAATTGAGCTCGATTTAGCAGCTTTAATATCAGCTTGTAAATATTTCCTGCATGTGTGAATTATTGTGATTATGTGCTGGAGAGGCTGAATGGTCTTGCTGGTTAAGATGATGATTCTATGTTCTTAATTGCCTATGCGTATGATTTTTATTTATTGTTGTGAGCATGATTCTGCTTGGCATTCACGCATAGCATATTGAGCCTACACTCTTTGAGACCTGATAATCGCTGAGTTGCGATCTGCCGACTGAGTCGCTGTGCACAGAACCCAATGCCGTCACTGAGTCGTGATAGCCAACTGAGTCGTTGTGATTTGGGATTCTGTTGATTCATTGAGATTTTATTGCACAGCTGAGTGGTTGTGCCTTGCTTACCGATGATTCTTGGTAACCCTTATGCATTGCACGTTTGAAATATTGCATGATATGATTGATGCTTTATAGATGCTCTTCGTACTGAGGTTTGACCTCGTTTTATTTCCCCTTTTTTGGACTGCTTTGGTCTGTGTTGGCCTTTGCAGGATCTTCATGTAATCCAGCTGGACCGAGTGGAGCGTCGGTTGGTAGATCCACGTATTGAGTCTCAGTTATATACATTATGTATTGAATAAACAAAACCAAGGGATGCCCTGCGTGAATTGTGTATTTGGGGATCTGTATTTGTCGTATTCTTGGATATGGTTTGTTGTTGTTTGGACTTTTGAGTCAAAATCCATATTTTGAGTATGTTTGTATTTTAAGAGTTGATTTTAGTTCAAGCCCAAAATGAAAAATTTTAGCCCATATTTTATGCTTCCGTGAAATTGTGATTAATTGAGTAATTAATCTTTGGTTTAGCGCACGGACCTGCTAGCTGGTGGCTCGATCTCTTGTTTTTTTTCGATGGTCAAGAGACAATGATCACCGTCCGCTATCCCCAATAGCGTTTTACCGTGATTTTGAAAGCCCCCCTGGGCGCCTTATTTTTGTCATAAAATTTTCTTTTTACGTTATTTTAAAACAAAGCCCTCGTTTTTCAGATAATGAGAGGAGGAAGATAAATATGAAAAGGAAATAGTATAGTAAATAAGAAGTCCTTAACTCTAATTCATAAAAGATTTGATTTTGAACGTAAAATTGGACACCTGCAGCTTTCATTTAAGGTCATCGGCAATGGCACACAGTACAAGGCGTCCGCTTGAATGTCCGCCCATTCTCCGCCACCAAGCCACCATTGCCAACTGCACCTTCTGCACAGTAATAAATAAACGCCACCAATAATGAACCTCATCGAAAATCCACTCACTCTGTATAGAAATTCGCACCATTTAGCTGTCTTCAATTTAACATGAAGCTTATCAAGAATCTTCATGCATTAAATGGCGACGTTTGTTCACACCAAAAATTGAGTAAATAAAAGAAATGAAGTTTAAGTGATTGATTCATCAATGAAGCGGAGATGAGTTTCAGAACAATTCTGGTTCTTCTCTTTGCATTTCTTTTGGTTGCTTCAGCATTTGCAGGAGGAAGAATTAAAGAAGACGAAGAGAAGAGACGAAGCTCGAGAGTAAGTAGAAGCAGGGATGGAAGAGGTAGAAGAGGCGGAGGAGGAAGGCGCGGCGGCGGCGGAGGTGGAAGAGGGTCGGGGGGATCATCTAACTGTGACCCTTTGTATTTGTATCTATTTGGAAACTGCGGTCAATGGCCATTCCCCCGTGATTCACCCACCAACCCATTCCGCCGGAGACCATCGCCGTCGCCTCGTCCGGCTCCCCCGCTTGTTCCCATATCTCCAGTTGCCCCTTCCGCTCCTCTGATTCCTCTACCGCCTCAGGTGATACCCTCTCCCCCGCCAGTAGTGACTCTCCCGCCACCAATAATCCCGCCATCTCCGCCGCCAATTGTTGCTTCACCCCCGCCGGAGCCTATATCACCACCACCGCCGCCACCATCACCACCTCCACCGTCACCATCTCCACCGCCACCATCACCATCACCATCACCATCACCATCTCCACCGCCACCATCACCATCGCCATCTCCACCCCCACCTCCTTTAATCCCGTCCCCTCCTCCACCTGAGACAGCATCACCTCCACCACCAGAAGTACTTCCTATACCATACCCTCCGCCGTTGGTTCCCTCACCGCCGCCGTCAGTTCAAGAACCACTGATTCCATGGCTATCACCTCCTACTGTCACCGGCCCAGAGAATCCACCTCTAGTATTTTCTCCCCCGCCATCAGGTCTGGATATCTTCTTCCCACCACCGGAGCCACAACTCGTGTTTCCTCCGCCACCCTCTTTTCTCGGCGCCTCTCCAGCACCACCCCTTTTCCAGTTCTTCAGCCCACCGGAAGAGCCACCGCTAGCTCCCGAATTACCGTTCACATTTTCTCCACCAGCCGTATCAAATCCCCCGTTAGTCCAGACTCCAACATTTCCGATCCCACAAGTACCAGCCATCGTGTATCCGCCTCCACTGATTGGCAGATAAACCGTAACTCTGCCGCCTTTGCTGGAGGAGCCGCCATCGCTACCGCCACCGCTACTTCCTTATTTAACTTAGAAGTGCTCACTCTTATTCCTTTTTCTTGTTTTTGTTAAAACTTCAAAGTACTCGTTACATTCTATATGGTTTATTTCAGTGCATATATATTTCGTTATTGATAATATAAGCTTTCGATTTCTACAACTTGGTGACTATTGATGATCCATGACGATCCATGCATGCTACTAAATTAAACTGAATGGATATAAATAATTCATGCAACTATAATATATATATATATAGTATGTTTTTATGTATATTTATATCGAGAGAGAGTTATTCACATATTCGTTTATGTATTTTTTCTGTACTATAAAGATATTTCGTTAATGACTATTTTTAAGGTTTGTTGATCTTGTTCATTTTTCTGTTTCATTACATACAATTTTAAGTTATGTATACATATCTATATATATAGATATTACTGTGATATTTCTAACGTATTCTATTAATATATATAGTACTGTGCTATTATGCCTCTAACATATTCTATTTAATACTAATATACAGACACAGATGTGGATAATACCAGTACGCTTAATCGAATGAAGAAAACAATGGAAAATAAAAGATCTTGGAAAACAGGCTTTCTGTTGTAATAGGAATGTAAGGAATATAAATAATACAAGAAGTCATCTAATTAGTATATATAATTATGAAATGAAAATAGTTTTTTCCCAACACATCGTAGTCTAAATTAGTTATCCACCGATCTTTCAATAACAGAATACACATCAGTATTATGAAAAGTAAAAGTATGAATAGTCTTTCTTATATTATACGTGGGTTAGCATATTTTATACCTGAGATGTGTTAACCCGGTCCAAATTTTTAACAAGAAGTAATATTTTAGCATAAAATGAATAGTTTTGTGGAGTCGGTGGTTGAAGAGTCGTCCCACAAAATTAACCCCCGACACCATCTCATATGAGTTTTTTTGAAATATAAATCATGTGATTGTAATATAAATTTCTATTGAATTGGTGATTTCGCTACTAATTGTTTACATATCTTGCGACGTCTAACTAGCATATTTTGATATATACGTGTATATGTTAGGATATGTTTCCTAATCAGCTCAAAAAGAAAGCGAGTGTTATACGATAATATCAAACTATCTTTTTGAGGTAAAGGAGAAATAAGTTATCTTATGTTATTATTTTAATAAATGGTGCATTTTTAGCATATATGGACTCCTTCCCAATAAAATTAATGGAGTTTTTTCATAAAATTATAGGGAATGTATATATTTCATTCAGATCCCATGTTTTCCTCTCTTCTGGACGAAACAAATTTTGGTAGCATCATAAAGATTAGATTATTTCTATAATGTGATATTACAACACATGAAATTAAAATCCAAATTGGATAGATATATTTCTAGTATCTTACGCAAAGAGGCTGGGTTGTTATTTTATTGTAATGTTTAGAGGTGGGAAAAATACCGAAAATATCGGTATACCATGCTTATCGAACCGAATTTTATCGAAAATATCGAAAAATTCTATATGTCGAAATTTTCGATATGGTATGATACCGTAACGAAAATTTCGGTGACGGTATAGAATTTGTAAAATTCGGTATTTTCGATATATACCGAAATACCGATATATATATATATATAATTTGTATATATATATATATATATATATGTTTGGTGCTCACCATATCAAATTATTTTATTGTAATGGTTAGAGGTGGGAAAAATACCGAAAATATCGGTATACCATGCTTATCGAACCGAATTTTATCGAAAATATCGAAAAATTCTATATGTCGAAATTTTCGATATGGTATGATACCGTAACGAAAATTTCGGTGACGGTATAGAATTTGTAAAATTCGGTATTTTCGATATATACCGAAATACCGATATATATATATATATAATTTGTATATATATATATATATATATATTATATATATATTAATATATTTATTTATTTTTATTTATGTATTAATATTTTATATTTCTTTTCAAATCAAAGTTATTTTCGGTAAATCGGTATTGTTTTTAATATCGTATTTTCCGGTATACCGATTTTCGGTATGGCATCGGTATCCATTTTTTCAATACCGTATGTTTCGATATGGTATACGGTTTAATTTGAAAAAACCGATATACCATACCGAACCATCCCTAGTAATGTCTAACCAAAAATAAAAATTGACGAGTATATTGAAGGCTACCCGGGTTAAAATAATTTAAAAAGTTTTTAACCCAAGGTATTGTTTTAACCAATGGTTATGGGTATCAAGGTGTCGGAGGTTTCGTGGGGTTCGGGGGTTTCGGGGTGTTCAGGGTTTTAAGTTTTTTTGGTACTTATCTGTCTGCTTAAGGGAGTTAATACATATAGATGTATTTTCGGGTTAAAATAATTTAAAAAGTTTTAACCCAAGGTATTGTTTTAACCCATGGTTTTGATATCAAGGTGTCGGAGGTTTCGTGGGGTTCGAGGGTTTCGGGGTGTTCAGGGTTTTAAGTTTTTTTGGTACTTATTTCTGTCTGCTTAAGGGAGTTAATACATATAGATGTATTTTTTAGAGACCAGCTGGGAAACCAGCTTTCAGCTCACAGTGTATAAAATCAGCTTAGAGCAGTTTAGAACAGACGAGAAGCACAGAAACAGATTAGAACAATTCAACAGCAGCTCAGAACGAAGAGCAGAACTGTTTAGAGCAGTTAATGAACAAGAACAGTTCAGATGAGAAGCAACCAGCTCGGAGAGACCAGCTCAGATGAACAAAGCAGTTTGAACACAAGTATTGAGAAGACTGTATTACGTGTTCAAACTAATTTGCTGTATTGTCAAATATCAGGTATGAGATTCACAGAGCTCAAAGTCAGCAATGGCTGCAGAGCATTTAATGAAGAGAACTTAAAGTCAACAAAGCCTGCAATCGCATTAAATGACAAAGGACACAAGGTACAACATTGTCGAAACTTTACAACGGCTACAACTTGTATGCAACGGATAGAATTGCACAAGAGACTTTATATACAGCAAGAGACGATGAACAGAATATGTGTGTACACGAGAGCAGAGAAAAAACAAGAGAAGAAGTGTGCAATGCACAACAGAGAGCGACGAGCAGTGCATAGTCGAGAGCTTGCACACTCAGGTGGCAGCTGGTGTGCAAGCTGGTCTCGTGCCCAAGTGTGAGCTGGTGCATAGGTCGTGAGCTTCAATGAGTAATCATATTCGACTGCATAACCCAGGGAAGACAATGAGTTATCAGCTTTGAAGAAGCACCTCTCAGTGTGTGAGAAACAAAAGAGAGGGTGAGTTTACACTATAAATTCTCACACACAGATTCACTCATAGTTTCGAGAGATGAGCTGTATAGATTAATGAGTGAATTACAAATCACAAAATCATTGTAGTCTTTCTCACTGAGACGTTAAAGAAGTGTTAGTTAGACACACAGCCTGCGAGCTGGTGTGCATCAGTTGAGGCTAGGTGTGAAAACCCGAAAATTCAGCTCCAGGAAATAGAGACAAAAAAAAAAAAATCAGCTGGTGGTCGAAACTCAGCAGTTGGCCAACGCTAATTTTTGAAGAATTGCGAAATAATTCTGGTTCCCTGCTGATTCGGAAGTTGCTTTAGTCCTTGGTGAATTCAGTCGCAACGAATTTTGTGAAGTCAACGCTGGTCAACGATACTGTAGCTGCCTGCTGGTGCTGGCATCGGTAGGGTGACGTAGGCGTGACGCGTTGTATCTGCTGGTATACGTTGTCTTGAGCTTGAGAATGATTGAGGAAGCGACACGTGTTAGTCAACGTTTTTGAGTGTTGACTATAGGATTCAGCAGTTACTTAGATAGGGCGACCAGTCGATGGGTTGAAGAACCAGCCGCAGGAGTTTCCCTTATGCAACTGCTGGTGTTTGTATGCGTCGACTGGATTTGATTTAGTAGGCGCAGCGACGTCGTTTGATTAAGTGCAGCTGCTGGTTTTGGATCGTTGTGAAGAATGTGTGTCGACTGGGTGACCAGCTGCTGGTGGTTATTGAAGTAATAATTGTCGTCTGCTGGTAGGCGCGGCGACGTCGTTCGATGAAGTTAAAACGCTGCGTTTTGGATGTTGCAGCTGGAACCGGTCGTAGGTTGTTTGAAGAGATCAGTTGCCTGCTGATATAACGCTACGGCGTCGTTTTGATAAGTTGGAACGGTGTCGTTTTGGAGTGTTTTCTTGCGACTGCTTATTTGGTTGCTACTGCTGGTTTTTAGCGAAAGAAAGAGATGATATCTGCTGGTAGATACCTGCTGGTCTTGTCGACTGAATTGATGATCAGCAGACGTTGGATTTGGGAGATTATTTATAGAAGTGTTGTTCGACACTTAGAATTTTTTTGAACCAGACATTCCTCATCTCCATTTCCAAACCCTCGATTATCTACTGTTCACCGTAACTTTCGATCGCCAATTCCCATCGCATTCAGCCTCTGTTTTTGACGATCTTGGTGGCGCTGGATTCCCCTTGCTTAGCTCTTTTGTTTGCTACCTTTGAGGCGCTGCATTTGAGCAGGAGTGGAAGTGCGAAAAGCTGATTGTTCGAAGCTTTCTCGTGAAGCCTGTGCCGTGTATTTCTCCTGCTAGCGTGAGCCCTTGGGTGAGCTTTTCTTACGATTCGAGCTCTGAATCACCTGCTGGTCTAAATTCAGCAGCGACGCAAATGCAGCAGCAACGCAAATTCAGCAGCGACGCAAATTCAGCAATTGGCCATTCAGCGACGCAAATCCAGCAGTTGGAATTTAGCGACGTAACATTCAGCAGTTGGACATTTGGCGACGCGAATTCAGCAGCTGGCGATTTAGCGACGCAGACTTCATCGTCTCCACGAAACTTCATAATTCAGGTTTCTAGACACAAATCCAGATTCTTGATGCAGGAAACTTCACCCAAGAAATTCAGAGGGAACTCTCACGCGTACAAGCAAGATTTCACGCTGTAACGGCCAAATTGGGGTGATTAAGGGCCAATTAAAGCTCGTAATTCCATGGTTTAATCCTACATGTGTAACCATCGGTGTAATGGTCATAAAGACAGAGGTTTAAGGGCGCTTAAATGGCAGACGATTGATTCATCCCTCGACGCCTATAAATACAGACAGAACCTCAGAGTTGTCCACACCATTCGAAATCCCTCAGTTAGAAAAGCAGCAAGCTCACGCTGAGAACCTGTAGAAATTGTTGCCAACTTCCATAGTCGAATTTCTGCACAAATTGAAAGCTAGCGCCGTGCTCCAGAAGTTCTGCTACCAGACTTCACGCCATTTTTGAGTCCCTGCGTTTTGTTGGCACCGCCCAAAACATCCAGACTTCACGCTTTTTCACACCAGATTTCTCACAAGGGCCAAGCATCTCCGCGCTTTTGGAAAACCAGACTTCAGGCTTCGCACTTTTCACGTAAATTCAGACTTCGAAATGTAAGTGGGCTTTTGCTAATATATATTTCGTTGGTTATATTATATATATTCATTTCGAAAGTTCATTTTTAAGTCTACTGTTCGAGCACCTTTTGTTCAGATTTTTGTCTCATTCAAACTCCGCTTGCACTGATTTTT